>JABCJZ010000179.1:0-242593 GCA_013184445.1 Fusarium sp. NRRL 53497
AAAAAAAGGTCTTAGAGGGACTGGACGGCGGGCTACTGCTGTTAGGGACGGGATTTTTTGTGATGGGTCGAGCGAGCAGGTGGAGGAGACTGGACTAGACAGAAACAGAAACAAGTATGTAACAGGGTGTGTGTGCAGGGGAAAAGGAAGGGAAAAATCAGAAGAGATGCGATGCGATGCAGCGCAGTGGAGGTCAGGTTTGGCTCACTCTAGACTCTACTAGAGGTAGAGAGAGGCCCTCCAGCTTTCAGAAGGGAGAACAAGGGGAACTAACGAAGCCAAACAATAGCAGGAGTTTGACGGGGGTGACTGTGGATTGGATACACAACGCAAACGCAACGCGGGGGTATTGATATTGGTGTGTGGTGTGTTGTTTGGCCGTCGGGTCGGGTGGCGATGCTGAATTGGTGATGGCGGTCCTGCAAGTTGAATTAAATTACTTGCTTTGCCCTGCTTGGACTCTGTTTCGTCGTGGTGCCTTTGCTTCTGTTTCTGCTTCTGCTTCGCTTCTTCTGGGAATCCTGCCCGGTGACTTCATAGGAGAGAAAAAGGGTAAGCTGCTGCTGGGGATTAAGTGGGTTGGGGAGGTTCAAGTTTGGGGGGAAGACAAGCAAGAGAGAAGAACCATAAGAACGTGTAGGAAGACAATATACATACATACATACATTCATACATACAATTGGCACACTGTATTGTACTCCTCAAATCAAGAGGAACTGAACGATAAGAAGGGTGAGTGAGATGAATCGGAATGCGGGAGTGGATTGGGTTATGGGATAAGATATTACAGTACACTGTAGCATGGAGGCCCTTGTATTGAATCCAAGAATTGTGATACCAACGGCTGATGGGGCACCTCTATGTACTATCCGTATGTACTGTGCACTTCAGCGCAGCGCCTGGCTCGGGCTGTCAGTGATGCTGACGGACGGACGGTATTATCAGGAGCCCTGCGGGGGTGACACGGTTGCAAAAATCCTGCTTAGAATGGATCTCTCTGATGATGAATTGTTCAAACGACTGGAATTGGGGCCTTGAACAGCGAGGATGTTTAGAAACAAGAAATATATAGGCCCATGCTTCAAATTGAAGGTTCAACGTGGATGAATGTCTGAGCACCGCAAGGAGAATGCTAAACAGCCCAGCTTCAAACAATTGTTTGATAAGGCTTCTATTCACATTGGCCTCAAGACCTACTTTAGTTACCTTCCTGTAAGTGATTGATTGTTCCTTGTTAAGTCCCCTGAAAACCCTCACGTTGTTGTAGTCGTAATACATGTAATTGGGTTTCTGATAGGCAAGGAGCCGAAGATGGCTTGGACCCTTGACCCTAGCGCATTGGGATAAGTTACATGCGATTTGCCGGACAGACCACCAGATGCAAAGGTACCTTGGTTGGCGCTGATACCCAACCCAACTCCCGTTGAGTTTCTGTCCCTTTTCAATTTTCAAGCTCATCACGTCCCCCACCATCGTTGCAACGCCATCTCTTGTCCCTCGGGCCGTTGGCGCGACTCGACAGTGTGAAAGCATCTTGCCAGCACTTGGTGGATGGACCAACTGCATGGTTGGAGGGATCATGGATGGTATCACTGCATCTGATTTCCCCTGAGCGCCTCGCAAAGAGCGTTGTACTCAAATGGATGCTTCACAGTGATGACGCGGGGTGAAGTGAATGGCTTATTGATTGCGAGAGGCTAATGTCACCTTCTTTTGTCGTTTGCACTGGTTGTAACGCTCTAACTCTGACACATGGCAGCTGCAGAAGAAAGGACGTTAAGAATGAATAGATAGCGTGGGATGGATGTTGGTTACAGATTCAACCCAGCTGTTTCCAATTGAACCTTCAATGAGTGCAATGACATATCTTGGCTACACTATACTGCCAATAACACTTTAGACTGTGACAGTTATTCATACGGTTCGCTCTGACCGTCGCACATGCTCACGCTAGAAAACTCATATGAACAATCACGTCTTCAAGCTTTGCAACTTGGATAACAATCGTCAGTCTTGGGTGCATTATGTCACTCCACTGACTCGTTTACCAGGGCGTGGTATTAGACCACGATTATAGCCAAGCGCTTAGCACACCAGGTTATCGCCAAAACAACCGATATCTCCTACATATTCGTTGAGTAAGAATTGACTGCAACGACGCGTAGAGTATTACCCTCATTTCGATATAACCTGCGTGATTGACGGAACCAATCTTGGTATAAACCTGGTGACCAGTCACATATTGAATGTTCCTGTCGCAAGTCTGTCACGATCAAGTGTGAGTGGAATCGAATGCGCCTTCGAGTGGAGTTTCTACAGGTATTCTCAAAGCCGGGCGGGAAGATTCACGGAATCAAGGAGAAGCTAGAGATCAAAGTTTGGGTTATCCAGTCGGTCCTTGGCCAATCTCATGCGACTGTCTCCTCCGAGTTCAGACTAGCACAGGCACAAGCTCGACTTCAAGCTTCAACTGCCCCGTCCTCGTGGGCCTGACGCTCGTGGCTGGTGGAGATTGCCGACGATTTTGCAGGTCTTGTGGGAAGTCAAGCATCGGTCATGTATGGTACCCGTCGTGGCTGGGCGTCGCCAGTTAAACACCTCTTGTATATCCTGATCACTGACGTATTGATTAATATAATATAGTTATAATTCAATATCTGAAGTTTGAGAATAAGAGGAAGAAATATGTGCGGGGCATCAACCGAGCACCGCAATATTGCGCCCGGTATTAACTTAGTAGGTGTCACAGCTTGGTTATGATGGGGCAGACATGTTGAACTGATCCCTATCAGCCATTCACGATGCTGGGTTGTTGACTCCTTGCAATGGTGCTGACAACTACCTACTGGGCTGCTTTCTCGATCTCTCGCACGGCGTCTCACATCGTTCCAGGCAGAGAAAAGAAGGGGACCTTGATGTGAAAGTGAACATCTCTAATCTCTAGTTTCAATATCATTTCCACTTCCTCTCTCTACCTTTTGTTCAAATTGCCTCAATTGTATGCGAACTGCGTCCCTTTATCTCTCTAGCACATTAGTTCGCCGGTGAAGTCGTCAAGGCCGCATCTCTGGCTGCTTACTTTCTCATCATGGCTTCCTCGTTGCAAGCACTGAGAGAGGCTAAGAGTACGGAGTAGAGAGGGTCAAAATATGCAAGCTGCATGGACTTGGGCTTCTGGCTCCACCACTCTCTTGTCTTCCCCGGCATTGCAGCGGGATAGCTAACCAGTTGCATCAAACCGAGACAAAGAGTTGACCCGCAGGCCGCTGGTTTTAAGGCACATGTTTGGGGCCGTTGGCTAATTACGTTTCAAAGTCGAATCAATTCTTACCATTCAACTACCGCCCTTCAATCTCGATCTTAAACCTCCGAAGAAAAAGTAACAATCGTCTACTACTAGTAGCTCTTCTGGCTGCACAAAGGGTCAGGATGATTCTCGACAAAGCAAGCACCACTTCACTTGCCTCTACCACCAGGGGCCAACCTTGTAGCAAAGTGGAATTGTTCATGTTCTCGACGATCCGGGTCCGTCGCTACTTGTCCGCACTACGGGATACCCTTACTCGATAGTCGCCCTAAAATGTCGTACAACTCATAATGGTCAGCGCTGATCGTAAGAATGCCCTCCTGCAGTCACTTAAGTACAAGGACAGCGCATAGCTCGTCAGTCGATACGAACGCCTACGGAATCCCTCTCTTGGCTTTCCTGCCCTGTGCATACGTGTTCGTGCGTGTTCGCCCGTATTCGATGTGATCGCCTGGAAAAATGAGGATGACAGCCTAGTCAAGTTCATGCCGAAGAAGTTTCCAGCTTTCAGCCCTGTCTTGGTAAAGGTGACAGTGCAAGAAGAAGACGATGTCTTCTGGTAAAAGTCAACATTGTTCTTGGACCAGGACAAGGGTCTGCGATCCAACCCCATTGGTCTGTAAATAGACTTCAAGAAACTTTCAAGTAACCTATATCAAGAGCTATATGTGATGGCCGCAGCTCAACATTTTCTTGGTCTGTTCAGCTGCCACATCACCATCCCGTGTAATGCGGTGCTGCAATCCTTGCAAGCTGGTTCAGTCGAGGCCACAACACTATACCTCAAGAGGATGGAGTGTGCCATCTCCATTCAGTACCTGCAGTAGCTAGCAATGCATCAAGAACGTAACATCTGCCTGCATCAAGCTCGGTAACATTTGGCATGATATATTATCTCATATAACGTATTTAGCGGGCGGACCGAGCGCTTCCCATAATCGATGTGGGCGCAATACAAGAGTATAAAAATACCTGATGTATTTACCTTAGACTCAAAGGCTGTGAATCGTAAGCCCATTGGAGAAAAAGCAATATCCTGACTCAGATGCCAATATGACCAGTTCTTATGGCTATATGTAATCCCGAGGTCCAGTTTGTATGATACATCACAACGGCATTAGGCGATGTGATCTCAATGCCATTTCAAGAGCCTCATGAACTACCGAGGACAACTTCACAACATCGAACTTTGGCTAAACTGACACATGCACGTGCTGTCGTACTTTGACTCAGATGTTTTCTCTTTAAACAAACGCACGTGAGCACACTACGGTTGTTGGTCTGAGAGTAAATACTGTATGATAGACACAAGACGACCGATCAGGCCATATAACACTCCATGAACCCAGAATTAGTCAAGAAACGATAAAAGGAACTCGGAAAATTGTACACGGAAGACCAACTACCTACCTGTAAGATCCAGGGACCGAGATGCCAACAACTATAGCTGTGCTTAAAAGGTGAGAGTCGGGTCAATTGGATGGCTTTGAAAGCGCGTCACTGTTGGCGGGTCAGTGAATTGCAACAGAGTTCTTGCACCCGGCCAACAATGCAGGTGGCGATTCACAAACTCTAGTACAATAGGCCTCAACCCTCTCAGCTCTATATAACTTGTTCGACCTGTTCCGCTGTGTTCCGCTTGAAAACGAATATTTGAAGATATCACCGTCACAAGCACAACCCTGTGATCTTCGACCCCACTTCCCCTTTACAGCTCTGCCTTCTAAAAGAGGACTGGCGCCCGCTCCCCTCGGACAAGCTTCGCGTAAATTCTAGGTGTCTCTGGTGCTAGAATCCCTGCAGCAAGGAAAGGTGGCCTACTGTACTTCCTGGGGAGAGGTCGCGGTCTGGAGAAACTTCCACCTCACCCTCAACTTTGTTCAACGACAAACCCAATTTCAACCCTCAATCACCTTCTTTGAGTCCGTCGTCTCTTCGGTCTACGGTCTCTAGCACAGCTCTGGTTCTCCCTTCTGGTTACCGGTTTCCATCGTCTGCTGTCTCTTGCACAATGTTCTAGGGACAAGACTCGCTACATATCTGATCATCCCTCTATCGAACCTGTCAACCTTTCAGCATCTTTACCTGGCCGCAAGCTTCATTGCTCTCGTAGCCAATTAGCCTCGGTGAGTTTTAGTTGCGCACAATTCTTGCAAATTATGTCGCTGTTGTTCCAGATGAGCCCCTTTCTAACATTCGATATCAGTCCATCTACCATCCTCGCCGACTCCAGCTTCACCGTTCGAACCAATAAACCACGTTCACAATGGCTTCCGAAGCTCCCACCAACGAGCTCTCCGCTGCTCAGAAGCTCATGCAGAAGCACGCTGAGGCTCCTCACCATGTCACCGTCGAGGACGCACCTGATGAGGACCTCCCCATCCGTGCTCCTGCCGAGGCCTCGAGCTCCGCTGAAGCTCCCGCTCCCGCTCCTAAGGTGGCTCCTAAGCAGCCTGCTTCTAAGGCTCTCGACACTCAATCGCATGAACTTTTCCCTGAGCTTGGTGCTCCTAAGGGTAAGGCTGCCAATGTGGCGCCCATCTGGGGAGCTAAGACCGCGAATGGCGCCGCCTCTAACGGTGGTTCTCGTTCGTCTACTCCCGCCTCTGGAGCTGCTACTCCCAACAAGCCATCTATGTTCATCCCCGGTCGCAATGTCGAGACTGTCACTCTGGACCCCCAGTACATCATGCCTCGTGGCCAGCTGAAGAGGCCCATTCCTGATATCATCAAGGATATCAACCGAAAGTCTCGTGCCACCATCTCAATGGCCACCTCCACCAACGGCCGCTACAAGTTTGATGCTACTGGTCCTCAGGATGTCGCTCAACAGGCGCTCAAGGACCTTGTTGCTCAGATCGGTACTCGAGTGAGTCTCTGCACCCCATTGTGCGAATCAAACTAACATTTGCCAGACTGCCATCAAAGTTCCTATTCCCCAGTCGACTCGTGCTCATATCATTGGCAAGGGAGGTTCCATGATCAAGGCTCTCCAGGAGAAGACTGGTGCCAAGATCCAGCTTCCCAAGGTTGATGAGAGCAACCCCATCGATGAGGAGGATGACGACGCCACCATTGACGTTACCATTGAGGGCAATGCCCTCTCTGCAGCTTCTGCTCGAGATGAGATCCTCAAGATTGCTGGTGAACGATCTGCCAATGTCCAGACTAAGGTTCGGGGCATCCCTTCTGCATTCTATCCCTTCATTTCTGGCCAGGACAACACTTTTGTCCAAACTCTTGAACAAGATAGTGGTGTCCAGGTCCGCATCCCTCCTCTACAGGCCTACTCTGTCGGTCCAGTTCTTATTACAACCAGCCCTGGTCAGCGTCCCCACTTCCCTCCTGCCGGCAATGACGAGAACCACATCCAGCTCGCTGGTGACCGCGCTGCCGTGCAAAAGGCTCGTGCTGAGATTGAAAGCCGAGTCGCCGAGCTCTATGATGAACTTGCTGTCGAGCAGCTGTCCATCCAGCGCGGTCGTCACCAGTTCATCGTTGGTGACCGAGGTGTTGCTGCTGAGCAATTCTTCGCTGATACTGGCTGCTCCATCATTCTGCCCACCGAACAGGATGACGATGTGATCACCGTCGTCGGACCTGCTGAGGAGGTCGCTTCTGGCATGGAGAGGGCTATGGATTTGGCTATGGGCATGCAGATGTCCAACTTGGACATTGCTCGATTCCACCGCAACGTCCCCGGCGGCGCTGCTGCCCATGCTGGCAACATCACCCGATATCTCCGCCAGCGAAAGGAAATCGAGCGCCTCGAAAACTTTTACAACGCCCACATCAACACTCCTTTCTCAGAGGGCGGTGCTCTTCCTTGGGAGCTCTATTCTCGTGAGGGTAAGAACGCCCTTCGCGCTCAGTCTGAGATCACTGGCCTCGTCAATGCCCAGCCTCCTTCTCGCATGAGCGCCATTCCCGTTGATCCTTTCTTCCACCAGCACCTTCGCAACAACATTGCTCGCCAAGTTAAGAATGACTATGGTGTCCAGATGGTTGTCCCTGAGGCTTCAGAGGGGAACATTCCTGTTCTCCTTGTCTTTGAGGGTCCTGATCCCGCTGATGGTCCTTACCAGGTGCCTAGCACCAAGCCAACGGAAGCTGAGATTCGAGCCTTCAAGAAGGGTCTCGAGGATGCTCAGAAGCACATTCTTGAGCTAATCAACAAGCAAGAAGCCATCACAAGTGCCACTCTTGATGTCCCTGCCAAGTACCACGAGCGACTTCGACGATTCATTAAAAAGGAGCAGGAAACCCGAAAATCGGATCAGATCCCTGTCCGGGTCACCAAGGTCGGAACAAATATCACTCTTCGAGGCCCTGCTTCTGCTGTTGAGTCTCTTGCTGCCAACGCCAATGCCTTTGTCGAGCAAGAGAAGGAGGATGAGAAGGAGCGCGGCTTCACCTTGTCCTTCGACTTCCCTCAGAAATTTGCCAATCACCTGATTGGTAAGGGTGGTAGCAACATCCGCGAGCTTCGAGACCGCTTCGACGTTGAGATTCAGGTCCAGGATGGAAAGGTTGAGCTCAAGGGACCCAAGGCCAAGGCCGAGACTGCTCGCTCGCACATCCAGAGTCTCGCCCGCTCATTGGCCGACGAGACAACTCACACCCTGAAGATTGACCCCAAGTACCATAGGGAGTTGATCGGGGCTCAGGGTAGCCAGATCAACCGCCTGCAGACTCGCTACAAGGTCCACATCTTCTTCCCCCGATCTGCCAAGTCTGCGAACGATGAGCAGTCCAGCGCTGATGCCGAAGAGGCTGCTAAGCCTCGCCGACAGCAAGCTGCTGACGAGGTCATGATCCGAGGCCCTAAGAAGGGCGCTGATGAGGCTCGTGATGAGATCTTCTCCCTTCACAAGTACCTTGAAGAGCACTCTGCCACTGCTACTGTTGCCGTGCAGCAAAAGCAGGTCGGATCTCTGATCGGCCAGGGTGGTGCTGCTCTTGATGAGCTTCGCCAGGCTACTGGCGCCCGCATTGACGTGCCCCAGGATCGAGACACGGAAATTGTCGAGATCCAGATCAAGGGTACATCTTCCCAGGTTGCCAAGGCCAAGAAGGTTCTTGAGGAGAAGCGGGCTGTCTTTGACGACACTGTTGTTCGAACTCTCGACGTCGATAAGAAGTACCACAAGGCTCTTATTGGAGCTGGCGGTAAGTTTTCATCTTCCATATTCATTTGTGCATTAACTAAGTGTTATAGGTTCCAACCTCCGTGACATTGTTGTCAAGGCTGGTGGCTCTGATGACCGACGAGAGCTTGCCCGCACCATTCAGTTCCCCAAGCAGGAGGCTGATGGAAACACTATCAAGATTGAGGGCCGCACCGATGTTGTGAACAAGATTGTTGAGCGCATCCAGGAGATCGTGGGCGAGCGTGAGAGCCAGGTCACTGAGATTGTGGATGTTCCCATTGAGAATCATCGATCTCT
Source organism: Fusarium sp. NRRL 53497 (assembly GCA_013184445.1). Taxonomy (NCBI): domain Eukaryota; kingdom Fungi; phylum Ascomycota; class Sordariomycetes; order Hypocreales; family Nectriaceae; genus Fusarium; species Fusarium sp. NRRL 53497. The sequence continues at coordinate 8,755 of JABCJZ010000179.1, forward strand.
CATTGGCCGTGGCGGCGACACCAAGCGTCAGCTTGAGTCTAAGTTTACCGTCTCTATTGACGTTCCCCGTCAAGGTGATGGCAAGACTGGCGTCAAGTTGACTGGCAGACCTGAGAATGTGGCCAAGGCGAAGGAGCATATCCAGGGACTCGTCCAGCAGCAGCAGGGCGAGACTCTCCAGGTTCCCCGCAACCTTCATCACTCCATCTCCAACGGTGGCCAGTTTTTCCGCCAGCTTCGCAACAACTACTCGGTGACTGTCGACCATGCCGGTCAACCTCTCCCTGCCAAGCCTGACTCTTCTACCCGCTCTAACGTTGGAGCTCTGCCTCTGATCACCGACGACGACGATGCCACATCTGAGGCTCACTCGTGGAAAGTTGTTCAGATTGACACTGGCGATGATGGCGATTTCCCATGGGTTCTGCGTGGTTCATCTGAGAATGTCGAGAAGGCTAAGGATGCTATTGCTAAGGCTCTTGAGCAGGCCAAGAAGAATGATGCCACTGGTTATCTGGTTCTCCCTGATCCTCGAACTTACCGACACGTTATTGGTCCCAACGGTTCCAAGGTCAACTCGATTCGCAAGGAGAGCAACTGCAAGATTCAGGTCCCCCGAGACCAAGCCAAGGACGAAGCCATTGAGATTATTGGAACCAAGGACGGAGTTGAGCTGGCCAAGGATCTGATCCTCGACGCTGTGCGAGAGGGCAGCAACAAGGCCCGGGAGTAATGATGGGTTTATTTAGCCGTATCCTTAATGGAATCACGAAGGCAAATGGAGCATTGCCGGAGAGAATGGATATCCGCAGTAAAAAAACATAGTTATCAGTTTATAAGAATACTAATAAGAATCATGATTCATGATTTGATGCCTTATCCGTTTGAATCTCGTGTTTATTAGATTGTGAGGGTGCGCGCTCTTATTCGTGTTCGTAATAGGAGAGCGACTGAGTGGAAATTAAGCATCATAAGTTATCACGTGAACGCCATGGTCAATAAGAGTACGGTACGGATAATGCAGCAAACATACCAGTCTGCACACCGCCCTGAATTATATATCAACCTGTACCCCAGATTCCAGTGATCAAGTCCCTCATTGCGAAGCTCACATTTCACAAATTGAGTGGAAATCTGCCAAAATGGGTTCTCAATTGACGCCAGCGGCAGGCCCCTGGGACGCAGTCTCAGCCCAGGAGCAGCTTTTTGTTCTGATCACGGGCGCCAACAGGTTTGCTCGAATCTCCCTAAATTAGAATAGGATGATAGCTAACAGATATAAAGTGGCATAGGTCTTAGTATTGGAGAACGACTCATCGACGAATTCCTCGCTACACGATCTTTGCGCTCGCACCTCATCCTCATCCCCACTACACGATCCAAATCCAAGTCGTTACAAACGATCAAGGCCCTTCGCGACTATGCTAGGAAATCAGCTCAATCTTCTACGACGCTGCGCTCTCGGTTCGGAAGCTCATATCGCTGGGAGGATACCGTTGCTAGAATCCATGTGCTGAGCTTGCAACTTGACTTGTGCGACCTTCGCGGAGTGTACGCCTTTGCGAATGCGCTGATACGAGGACCAGTGAGCAACCCTGAGGGACTGCAGGGAGAGTATCTACGGAACGTGCGCATTCCTAGGTTGGATACTGTGGTGTTCAATGCTGCATACGGTGGATGGTCAGGGGTCAATTATCCAAAGGCAGTGTGGACTATCTTGACCCAGGGCTTGGTGCAGTCTGTCACTTGGCCGAATTTTAAGATGGCGCTTCCCACTGCCCTCTTGAATGAGAAGCCCAATTACAACTATGTAAGTCAAGTCCTGGATGTTTCTAAGGGTTATTAACGTGGTGTAGCCTAAGGAGCCATTACTCGGCGAAGTCTTCACAGCCTGCGTTTTCGGTCACTATGTATTAGCCCACGAACTCCTCCCCCTACTCAGTCGCCGATCCGAATCCGAAACCCCAGCCCGTCTTGTCTGGTCCAGCAGTCTCGAGGCTATCGACCGCGTTCTCGACATGTCCGACTTTCAATGCTTCCAAGGTCATGGCCCGTACGAGTCCGCCAAGCGTATCACCGATATCCTTTCCCTTACTGCAACACTTCCTGCTGCTCTACCGTCCTCCAAACGCTTCTTCGCACCCGATGACCCTGCTGAGGCCCGCGATAAGCCCATTCGTCCGCGCATGTACCTTACCCACCCAGGTATTGTCGCCAGCACGCTTTTCCCAGTACCCTGGTTTCTCATGTGGGCATACGAACTTGCGCTGTTGATCAGTCGTTGGATTGGTTCGCCCTGGCACAATACGGATAGCTATACCGGTGCCAAGTCTCCTGTTTGGATTGCCCTCCAGGAGCAATCTGCTCTCGACGAACTGGATGCTGAGCGCATCAAGTGGGGTAGCAGTTCGAACCGACATATGCAAGTTGAAGTAAAGAAATCAGAAGTCGAAGGCTGGGGCTGGGAGGGTAAGGTCGAAGATGCGGCGGCGCTCGAAGCTGATACTGCTATTGGTGTTTTCAGAAAGACAGTCGGGCGAAAGAGGGGCGCCAAAGACGTGACAAAGGAAGACATCGCGAGATTCGAAGAATTGGGCGCCGAGTGCTGGAAAAAGATGGAGAACATGCGGTACGAGTGGGAAACTATTCTCGGGGTCAAAAAGGCATAGAGCACAAGATCTCATCACATGTGAAAGATTCAATCGGCGTTGAACTAAAAAGGAAATGGGTATATTCCGACAACGACAGGCATAGATGATTGTCAAATAGGCAACCTTAATATTAGTAGCTCCCAAGGCCAATAACCTGGACTGCCATACGCCAGCTCGACATCGCAACCCGTTTGAAATCCAATCATACATTAGTCGTTACAGTTGTATTCGAGCGATTCTGTTCATCGGAGCGAATACGTCGAAGCATCGTCTTTTCCGCCCGACCAAAAAGCCCCAGACATAATGGTAGCGGCACCACGACGAGAGCCACAACTGCTTGGAAGATCAGGGCGTTCTTCATGTTCTTTGGGGGGTTCGCATCCTTATCCGCCACGAGCGCATCGCTGACAACGATGAAGATAGCGCCGAATAACTGGCCACCAGCCCACGCCAGTGTTGAAGTGACCTCGGGGCTGAGTGGATGGCTCAGTTCGATGAGAAATTCGAGTGCGACAGGAACCAACGCAAAGGACGAGGCACCCAGGATGGCAAGAACAACATAGGGGCCGGCGATGTCCTTTGTTGCGGGCATCCAGATGAAGATCAGATAACTGATACCAACGACTGGGATGAGAATCTTCAACGTCAAGAGAAAGCTCTTCGTGCGATCGATGATGGGAGACGAAATAGCGGCGGCGACAAGACCAACGACAATCAGGATGGCACCACCAATACCAGCCTCATCGTCAGAGAAACCATAGGGCGAGAAGATTTGGTTGAGTAGCGAAGAGATGGAGTTGAAGAAACCGACGTAGACGGCAAAGGGAATGAGGATCAGCCAAACTTCCAGAGAGCTTGTTAAAACCCCAACGGAGGCACGGAGACTGAGTTTAGGTGTCTCAGCAGCAGGGCCAACAGGCGAAGGGGGGTTGGCTGGCACGACGAACGCAGGGACGGCACAGACCGTTGACTGCAACGGTTAGCTGGGTCCAATCAGAAACTCCAAGGAAACTTACAATGATGGAGATGTAAAGAACCATGCTGGAAACATCACCGGATTTCTTGACCATGAGTGGTGTAATCAGTTGCGCAAACGCTGCACCGAACGGGTTGGCCAGACTCATCAGAGCTGTTGCGGCGACGCGGCCACGGTTAGTGAACCACAAGTCCGAGTATCTAGTTGGTGCAGCAAGAATGAAGGGTTGGGCAAAGCCAATGACAATCTCTCCGGCCATGGCACAAGCGATGTTTCCACCACTAGCCTTGGTAGAACCAGCATATCGAATCCAATTGCCAATGAGCATGAGAACCGCAGCTGTCATCATGGCCAACTTCGGGCCTCGATGAAGAATAGCAATGCTAATGGGGAAGACAGCCACAAATGAAAGGAAAAATGCAGTGCTGATCCAGTTGATGGTCGATTCGCGAACATCGTAGTATTCGGCAGCGTGTGATGCTACTGGCGCAAATGTCATCCACTATCGTTGGCCAGTCAGTATATGCATCTCTGATTCGGTTGTGGCTTGGGGACTTTAAGCTTACATCCCACGACACAATGATATTCATCAGCGTAAGCTGAGCGAGACCAAGCCAACGTCGTTTGTATGTGTGATACTCAGTTGAGGCTCCTTGGCGGATGCTGCCATCTCCCTCGACCTCTCCATCGACTTCGCCCTCACCTGCTCTCTGCTCTTGAAGGGTGAAGTCACGCGAGCCGAGCTTCTGTTTGCGCCAGAAGCGAGGACCAACACTGTCGGTGCTCATAATGCTGAATGAATCGATGAGCCTCCGTGGTCGCTTTGGTTACTTGCGTATGTGGTTTCGGCGATTTGATGAGTTTGCGAGTATGCAGTTAAAGAGATGCGTGGGGAGGAGAGCGTTTTGATCTATTTGCGATGTTGAAACAATGATGCGTGGCAGGGACAGGGATACGCCGGGTAATGCCAGTGTCAGTTCAGTCAATGCCAGTGTCAGTGTCAGTTTCGAAAAGAGGTCCAGCAAGCGAGGACGACCTCATGCACTGTCTGACTGACTATGGCGGCAAATGCATGCGAATGGAGAGTGTGATTCAGCAAAGGGTTGAAGAAAAGGAGTTCGGCCGGAGAATTGATACAACTCCTAACAACCGAGTTACGGTGCTGTGTCACCTCACTGGATTCAAAGTCACCTCACAGTGATGTCGTCTCCTCTGATTGAATCTTTGACTGTTGGTTGAACCTGGAACTTATTACTCGACGTTTACTGGGATTCTCGCTTCGGTCGGACTTCAGGGGTATTGCACTTTGATTGATGGGTCGATCGTGGATTGTGGGAGGTTTCAGCCTGGCGATCCTAGTGGCTCATAAATAGTAAAGTAGGTAGTTGAGTAAATGGGTGATAGGTGATGAAGAAATAAAGATCTTATTTGATCTGAAAGAGGGGGCACAATGGGTTAGGTTCTTCAGTCTACCTAATCTATTGGAATTGGAAGGAGGACGGACACTGAACTCAACTGCCATTGCCGTCAACCGCACGGAATCGTGCCATCCACAAGTGGAAGCCCGAGTGGTACCTTTGCCATCACCTGCGCCTTCACGACATCTGCATCAAGTACAGCACGCGACGCTAACGGTAACGGCTTTAAATCTGAGGCTTTTGATAGGTCACTACGGACCAGGATTGGAAACACCCTAGCTGTAATTATTGACTAACTTGGTATAGACCTGCCCGACACCACTTTAACTCGTCTCTGGATCCTATCTATAAAGAGGCAATATCTCCATTTAGTTTTGCATTTCTAGAGACTATCGATGCTTACCTTGTCTGAGATTGAAGCATTGGCGCGGCTCTCTCTGAAGGAATCTTGGTCCATGTTCAGTTTTTCGCATAGCTATTAACTTGCAATCTGAAAACTGGTACGAATAATCACTCTCATTATCCGTACTCTGAAAAGTGAGGGTAAACAAGATCAACAGCGAGATTCAGGGTTGGGTAAAGTTCCCTTGCAACCATATGCAGTCTTCCCAACTTGGAACATTGATACTTTAACCGAGATCTGCCTGTCTACGGCGCGGCTACCAGGTGTTGCATTCTCCAGATCATCGCTAACTAGGTAGATATAAAGTTAAAGTAAAGGAGAACGTTTTCCTGGCCTGGATTAAAGGCACTAGGCAAAACTGCATAATCTTCTATTATTAATATATCTCTAACTTTGGGACGATATAAGTCCTCGGTGTGGCTATGGATATACAGTGGCTTTTTTCGACTCTATATATGATCTGATTCACATGAACAAAGCCAGCCCAACAATGGCCAACAGTGCCCAGAAGGTTACGGTTACGGATACAACGAGTATCTAACAAGCCAGACCCTGCAAAGTTTCCAATACTCTAACTTGTCCCTGCTTGATGGCCCATGCTCTTCACACCCTTCAACCCCTACGCCGTTCAAAACAACGAACCAAAGTGTGCCACCCAGATTGTGCCGTCGTTCCGATATCCCACCAATCTATTCATTTTCGTTTCGATCAAACCGAGGCGTCACATGTTCTATATCTCTGCGTTTACACCACCAAGCATAATGATATAAGAATATCTCTCTGGGAACGCCAGAACCAAGCCTCTTGACTGCAACACCTTGCAGTACACTAGAGAGGAATTGGCTGAATAAGTAGCTCTTTGATACTGATTGGCAGGTCAGTCGAATGACCAATGTTCAAGGGCAGTCGGCGATGACGTAGTCCCCATTGGTTGTCAACTCAATTGGGATATAAGTTCGACCGGGATATAAGTTCGGGCAGGATATATCACAATCAGCTCTGGCGATAAGACGTGGGCACTATCCTCATCAAGTCAGGTAAGGCGTAAAGTCAATCAATGGTCTAGGTATAGTGTGCAAGAAATCTATTCAGGCGTTTGAGCGTATGGTACAGAAAGAGCCGCCATCAGATAATCTCTGAACGACTTGACACCCATCAGACGAGCAATCGTACAAGGAATCAGCCCTCAGCAGAGCTGCCATGCTTCGTTCCGGCTCTGGCATCTTTTCGACGTATATGTAGCCATTCCGTCGTGGTGGGAAACGATAACCCAGTGATATTGATTTTTTTACTTGAGCTTGGACCAGAGCTTGGGGGCGGCGCAGGCGGTCGCGCAGTGAGCAAGATGGAAGACTAGATATATATTAGCAATTGACACCGCAGGTGGGATGGTCATGGCCCTTGGGAGTCCATGACGCAGTTGTGTTGGGCTGAACATACACTCCTCAACGCAGTCCTCGTTAGCTTCGCCCTCACTCTCCTGCTTCTGAACGCGCTCAACGCACTCATCGAAGTGGTGCTTGGCGGGGGCACACTGGGGTGAGTTCTTGCACTCTGTTGATGCGTTAGTATGTAATGCGGCTTATTATGGCGCCTGGGCATGGAGCGATTGTTAAATCACTCGTTGCGGTCGGGACTGGATATCGGCATATGGAGTTGACGAACCTTCCTCGAGGGTCTCCTTGGGGTCGACGAGCTCCTCCTCATCATCCTCGTCCTCTTCCTCTTCTTCCTCCTCCTCCTCCTCCTCGGGCTCGTCCTTGGACTCGGTCTTGGACTCGTTCTCCTCCTGCTACCTGTCAGTACTCAATGCTCCAAACACGCAAGATATTAGATGCGTTATCGGCCAGGTTTCGTCGCAATTGAGAACCGATGACACAAAATGCCTTGCGGAAGAAAATCCCGTACCTTAGGCTCCTCAGCAGGGGCCTCGGCCTCAACAACGCTCCATGGCGTCACAGCCTCGACAATATCGGTGAAGGCGTCCCAGATACCCATTGCGACAGGCGAAATAATTCACAATGGCGAGTGGTGGTTTCGATTGAGGTGTCGTTCGTCGATTCGTCGTTCCTAATCGTAAGAGGTCGGAAGCTCTCGGCCAAGGTCACGAAATGAAAACTGATCCGGAATTGAGACATTTTGATTGGTTGTATTGAGCCGGCTTTGTCACCCAAGACCACGTGATCTTGTGCATGATCAAAGCGTCTTCCAGTTCCCCGAACGGATCTATCCGGGCATCAGCCGCATGTATTGTTGAGCTTGAAGTTGGTAACCTCTTCATTTCTGATTGCGAGTTTAAAAACTTCATTTTTTATTTAATTCTCAGACATGGAGTTGGTAAAAAAAGTAATATTTCGCAATGTCATAATTCTAGCAGACCCCTTGCAATACAGAAACCCGAGAAACAACAAGACAGTATAATGAGTTCATGAATGCAGTGCTCAAATCCTGGTATCTGTAACACAACCACAGCCATTGGTGTGGTCCAATGCGGCCGTTAATCATCATTTTCGTATGCGCCCCTATCAATCTCGCCTCGAATGTGATCCTCCAATCGAATATTTAACTGCTGCGCCTGTGCCTCGTCATAGTCTGGTGGTGGTTCATCTGGTGCCCTTCGGCTAGCAGCGCTCTCTGATCGATTGGGGCGCACATCCGTTGTGCTTGTTGTAGGTGCTGGTTGGGCAGAGGGAGCTTCATATGCAGGCAGAGGTTCATCAGGAACGTCAGCGCCGGGGCCCATCTCTCGGCGCATCTCTTGGTATTGGTAAAGGCGTTCCCGCAGCCTGATATAGGCTTCATTGAAATCCATCATGCCGCCATCTGAAAAGGTAAACTTGACCTCAAGCCGAGGAATATCTGGAGGAATGCCACCGCCAGATACTGGGATACAGTCTGATTTCCACACCCATCCCCACCACATGGAAGATGAAGTGGTAGAATCTTGAAACTTTAGGATCGGGGCACTAAAAGATTCAAATTTTGGTTCTTGTGTAGGTTTTAAAGGAAGATATACGATCTGAAGCGTCAGTAGAGTATTTCGAGATGTACGGAATATCGACTTACTCTCTTGTTTGTCAGGAAGAGGGTGCCTCTATCACTTTTCCGTTGAAACGAGGCACATCGTGCTCTCAGCTCCTGGGGCACAGACAGGTCGCATGAGATTCTCGATTCGAGCTTCATCAAGATGCGTTCATTGCCAAGCTTGACGAAGCCGCCCTGATTGAGCATAACCCAGCTATCGGCATTGTCAGGATCGACGGGCCGCGAAGGAGGACGGCTCGTAATAAGATAGTCATGAGGATTGTCCATTATAGGGCGGGGTCCATGACTCCATGGGCCGAAGGTGGCGGGGCAATCAACGGACGGACTGTGCCGTGGCCGCCGTGTATGGAGGGGACGGGGCGGAGAAGACGGGGGGAGGTAGACGGAGAGGCAGACGGAGGCAAGCAACGGAAACGGGGGAGAGGTACGGGAATGGGAATATTGGTATTGTATGGGCACGAAACAGGGAACCACAGGAGCGACAGTCTCTGGGGACTGAGCAGGCGAGTATACCAGGGACCAAGAAGGTAAGGTTAAGGTTGACGAGACGGGACGGGAAAAGGAAAGGCTCAGAGAAAGAGATTCAAGAAAGAGGTTCGCGAAAGAGGCTTACTTTATCGACATTGTCTCTTACAGGGTTCAAGCGACCCTAGCTCGTGGGCAAATGGCTCCAGGCTCCGTACCGGCAGGTTCAGGACGTGCAGGCAACTTTAGTAGCTCCGAGATCTTGGAGCGGGTGGCTCTGGGCTGCGGCCGGGTTGGCCTTTGGCCTTGTCTCGTCTTGGGTCTTGGGGCCTGGTGGTTCTGTAGTGGGGGGTGGGGTTTTGGAGTCTGTTCCGTTTTGCGAGCCAGCGGGCGGACGAGTGACAGGAACGAACGAACGAGCGAGTTTGGCTAAGGCCTAAGGGTATCCGTAGCCGTGGAGGAGGAGAAGCCAAAGTTCCCAAGCCAGCCGAGGATGATTGTCAGGGTCGTCGAATAGGATCAAGATGACCCAAGGCCAAGGGACAGGATCGACTAGGGGACGAGACAAGAGATGCGGCAGCGGTACCTAAGAATATGGTATGGATATCCTAGACTAAGCAAGGAAGCCAAGCCAAGGAATGGATGGATAAGAGGCGAAGAAACAGAGACAGAAGCAGAGAAGCAGACAGAACAAAAGCTTGACTGAACTGAGCTGACGCTGGCTGACTTGGCTGAGCAGAACTGAACGAAACAGAAGAACAGGTGGCTGGTGGCTGGAAGCGGTGCCGTAACGAGGTGGGGGAGGCGGCGATTTGATCGAATTTGCGGGCAATGGACGTCTTGATTTGTGGGCGTTGGGTCAAGGTCGCAAAAAGAGGACGATGTGATTGATGAGCGATATGTGATGGTGTGATATTGGGAATGAACACCGTCTGGGCAAAGCAAATAACTGGAGGAAGCTAACGTAAGGTACCTTAGTGCTGTAGGCCTGTAGTTGAGGTACCGTAATGTCCCATACAACACAATGGGTGGTGGATGTGAAAGAATTAATTACTCACCCAGGCCAAAGTTTCAGTGGATGGAGTAGGTTGGAGATGCAAAGATTGGGCGCTGCGGATCGTTTTTCTTGGGCCGAGCCGCGCGGATGATCTGGTCCAACAACTGCCTGTTCACGTTAAGGTGAGCTGAGGTTACCTTGGAGCTATCCTCTAGGTGACATTCATAGCCTTTGATTGGCCAGAACAGAGCCTAAGGTATCGACTGTCATATCCGTGGGTGGCTGCATCTCTTCAGGTTGAAACAGTGCACCACGTGCTTCTAAGTTGAACTGAATCTTGTTGTATCAAGGCTGACAGTCACCAGAGCGAATAACTACCTGTTTACCACTGCCCTAGAAAACATCCTGACTACTTCTCTGACATCGGTTCACAGCCACCAAGAATCTCTTTTGTAAACTGGTGTTCCATCGATTTTTTCTCTCTCATGGACCCCTGACGTTGAGCTTCTTTAACCCCTGCTGGAAAGCTGTGCTCGCCGCACCCTGAACAAGTCAATTCTAGGATCGTCTCCCCCTCCCCTTAACGTTTCCATCCACTATCAGCTATCAGCCGGGATCTAGTAGCTCAAGTCGATCATCCGTGGTCTCGCAGCCCAAAGATCGAGTCAGATACGGTTACAGGCAAGGCAAACACATGCCTTATCCTGGCTGTAAACAGAACCTTTCATTCTTCTCAAACCGACCTCTCTATCAGACACATTCTAGATCCACAGGGAAGAATTGCCTCCGTGTGGGCTGTCAACGTCAGTTCCATCACCCGACATGCTTGCCCCATTAGCGAAAGCTAGGTAGCAATAACTAACATAGGGACCCATCTCTGCCCGGCCCCAGAACCAGCATCCACCAAGACCAAATCAACCTCAACCCAGTCGTGTCAATTTAACAAGACGGCTGACAGTGCTTGATGTGGAGGCGCATGGCTCGTCGCCAGATTCGACATGATCAAGTGTCCCGGCCACGAATCATGATGGTGATGATGGGGAGGGGTATCAAGTGTTCCCCTCACACGCCAGGTATAGTCATGATGGTATGCATCATTTAGCTGCATTTACTCAAGCAGTTGGCGCAGTCGTTTGTAGTTGTCCCAGTTCAGAGCAGGGATAGCATGGTTGAAATCACTCATGGACCCCTCTTATTGAACAAGACAACACCAATTAACTGGCTAGATCTGTTTCGAGCGTCTTATGCGGAGGAGTTGACCAGCGCATATTCTCTTGTTCATGCCACAGGAAGGCTCAGCAATGAGACTAACAAGTCTTTGGCCCCAATTAGTCCCTATTATCCGGTTCCGCTTTGCAGACTATCCTACGTAGTAAGTCTAGAAGCAGTCAACAACAGCTGATCTTAGCATAAGAAGGTGGCCTTTCCATTGTGTCAATGAAGAGCCTGGACCCAGTTGGGCAAGGCACTCAGTGTCTTCCTATGTCATGAGTTGAACTGACTTTGAAAGTGTCCGTGTGTCTGGGGTAGAGTTGATAAAACGGTTGATGGGTTGAGCTGTCTTGGTAGTTAATGTACCTAAGGTGGCTAGCGTGCCATCTACTTTTGACAGCATCTAATCCATGTTGTAGCAGGAATGGATATGTACGCCCAATACATGATAGCACTATTATTACGCAATTTACAGTCAAGATATAGTTGCTATTTAGCTTGTTCCCACGGGTAGATATCAAGAAAGTTCAGTCGTGATAAGAGAGGAATTAGGAAGATTTTTGCGCCTTCCTCGAATTTCCATTGATACAGAGTCTGGTGAACCCACCTTCCTACCTACGCCCTCATGCTTCACCACTCAAGTTTCCTTCGATTCCAAAATTCTTTCTGGAACACAAGCATCTCTGAAACATAACAATGTCTCGTCATGACTCGTCGCCCGAAGGAAGCCGGTCGTCAACCGCGGCGATGAAGAAATCACTGGACACCTGGACACCATCTTGATCATGGCCCTTGCTTATAAGACACGTCACTTTTTTTTATACCCTGAACATCGTCACTGACTGATTGATACCAGGACGGGAACTGATAGTCACTTTCGCGTCATGTACCAATAACGACAAACCTTCTTACCAACAGTCGAAAGGATTATGTATCCGAAAGAGAGAAGAGTAAACAAAAGACGTCATGTCAGCGTTACTCCGCTAGAGCTCCTAACCTAACCTATCTCTGTCACTAGCTCTAGAATTGCAAGTCGCAAATAAACCGTCGTTCCTCGTCGACTTCCAATTCCCGTCCAGGGCAAGATCCTGTGAGCTCCATGATTGGCCTCGGTCAATCTCTCCCTGGCTCTCCCCCACCTAGTTCGTGCATCCAAAGCATGTGCTGGTAATGCCTCTGATTGGACTGCAGGTCCCGGTTGATGGGAGGCTCCGGAGTCATGGAGCTCTAAGTTCCACTGCAACCTTGAACTTCCTGCGATTACCGGCAAGCTCCAACCCGGCACTGTACATACTTTCGACGTCAAAGAGGCTTTTACTCTTCAAATCTGCAACTATTTGATAGACCTTGCTCACCGACTCGGCCGTATTCGCTAAATTTCTTCCCCTTGGACGCAATCAGCATGAGTTATCACGCCGAGGACTTGATTAAGCTACAGCAGTATTCCGCTTGTGATATCTCGGATGCGCTCCTCAAGTTAAAGGTTCCCGGTGCCGGCTTTGTTGCCGATCTGAACCTGTACAGCTCTCCTGAAGGTGATGCAACATCGGTTACTGTTGCGCCAGTTTCAACAGTTCTCTTCGCTCCCAAGGGGCAGGGTCTTCTAGAAATACAGCAGAACATCCCTGAGGGAACACATTGGGCCGATCTGACAGAAGCAGGAACTATTGTGGTTCTCAAACAGCCAGAGAGTCAGAAGAATGCCGTCTGTGGTGGTATCATGGCAATTCGCATGAAAGTGTGCCAAGCAAAGGGCATCGTCGTAGCCGGACGAGCCAGAGATATACAGGAACTAAAGAGTACCTCCCTACCGGTGAGTGTCATTGAACCTTCTCTTTGGACAAGCTGAACTCGGAGATACGCAGGTTTGGGCTCGAGGGTTGTCCACTGTCGGGGTCGGTGGAGGGAGCGTGCCCTGGGCGATCCAGGTACCTCTCAATATTGATGGAACCCTCGTCTGTCCCGGGGACCTGGCATTTAGCGATCCAATCAACGGAGTGGTCGTCATTCCTCAGAGCAAGGTTTCTGAGGTCCTCGAATTGCTGCCCAAGCTGACAGCGGCTGATGACAAGGTTAAGGAAGATGTTCTCAAAGGTGCAACAGTCTACAAGTCTTTCAAGCTTCATCGAAGTAATCTGTAAAGAACCTTTGGCCATGGGGCAATGAGAGCACGACAACGGCCAATGACGAAAGTTTTCAACAAACTATTGGTGGCTGGCTGATCCTGAGCGTCCCATAAGCATTACATACATCACGGGGCCACGTGAGATCTACAAGCTGCTTTTATCAATTATCCCGAAACACGGTTGGATCAACAATACAGTTTTGTGTCATCAGTTCATTAACATGCCATCATCAAAGTAGGATCTCTACCATGACTTCCAATCAACCAACAATCAACCTTAGCTCCAGACCAACAAGGAAATACATGCAAGAAGAAACAAATGCTGGCAGATCGAGATATGCCAACTCATCACAGCCACATATCCTTATCCTTACTCGGGGTGGAAGGCTTATCCAGCCCAAAATCGAGCTTCGGCATCTCAAGCTTTGGTGCCGCCTCGACCGGTTTCTTTTGACCACCTCCAGTTTTCCTTGGTGAAGCCCGAGCGTCAGGGGGCGGCCCGTATCGCACGTCCTTGACACCCCAGCCATCCTCGGCTGCCGCGCCGACCCATGTGCGAAGACCGTCATGCACACTTCCATAGAACTTCTCTTTGCAGAGTCGTAGGCTACCACCGAGACATCGCTCCCATCCCGAGATCCGGAAGTGCGCGCGAAGAATGTTGCGCTCCTCTTGTGTCGGTGTGCAGGCCAAGATGGCGTTCATGAGGTCAAGGTGAGAAGCAAGGTAGTTGGTCGCATCCCATTCGACTCCGCCCACATATGGTGCTGCCGGGACCGGGGGACGCTCCTGAGGGAAATGTCGAAGCATGTAACTGTACGGACCAGGGCCTGGGTCAGCTGTCGAGGGGCGGTCCGAAGGAAGGGATACAACGTTGACGTTGTGAAGGAAGATCCAGAACACTTCTTTAGTGACGCTAACAACCTCCTTATTCCAAACGCGGTATGGCCTCTCTTGTCTCATCTCCAAGACAAATGGCAGTGGGCGCTCATCCTCCTTCGGCTCAGGGTCTCTCAGGTGCGAGAGGATGCTCTGGGCTCGTGTGACACGTTCAGTTGGCGCAGCAGACTCAATATACGTGAACAAGACGGAGGTGACGATGTTACGGGTAGTAAACTCGCTGGGACCCTTCTTCTCTGGGTCGAAGAGCATATGAAGGAGCTTGGGAAATAGATTACCCTGGATCGTGTGGAGATATTGCATGGCGCGAGCTGTTGTCGACAGTGCCTTGAGGCAGAGAAGATTCTCGTGAAGCAACGCATCTTCATGTTCCTCCCTATCAAATATTAGTCACAGAATCGACAAACACATTTTAGTTTCGACTTACCTCCATTCGACTTCCATGATGCGGTTGAGGAGGCCTACAATCTCCTTCATCCCGCCTTGCTGGATAAAATCCTCGATCCATGCTACCGTCTCGTTTCTGAGAAGTAACCGAAGCTTGTGAACTTTGCCAACCTCTACAAGCTCCGGCTTTTGAACCTTTCTGAGGTACGCCACGTAATCGCCTGGTCCTTGGTTGAGTTTGATCTTGGAGAGGATACCAGAGTTGGAAACAGAGCCGCTTGATCCGGGAGGACCTTCACTGACCACACTGTCGGTGGACTTGCTTCTGAAATGACGGCCGAGCGATGCGTCGCCCTTCGACTTTTTAATGGGTGAGCTGGGCTCTTTGGCTTCCTTTCTTCCACGCGAGAGAGTGAAGCTCTTGCCTCGGGATCGTTTTGGCTTCTCCTCAATTTGTGTGCTTGCTTCCATGACCAAGCCGCTGTTGGCGCTATCTGTTGAGTTGGGGCGGTCGGTTCGAGAACCTTGTGATTCGGCCCAGTCCTGACGGATAAACTCCATCTTAATGGTATCGCTCAGGTTTCTCATCTTGTACCTCTGATTCTCTGGAATGTTTCGCCGGTCCAACATGGCTTCAAGGTGCTTGTCGATATCCTTAGGATCAAGCACTTTCTCTGTTGGTTCAGGTACAACCGACGTCGACTTGGATCGGCTGTGGTTGAATGTAGTAAAAACGCTCAAGACCTTACCTCGACTAGTTTTACTCTTGACCTCAGTCGAGTCTTTTGATCCCTTTCGGGAGTCGTTTGAAGCGCGTGGCTTTGTTGGTGACGGAGGTGGTTCCATCCTGCCCAGCATTGGGTGGTATGACTTTGGCCGCTCCTTGACAGCGGCTCGACTGCTAGTGTACATTTCCTGAGCACTTGGTGCCCTGGCTTCGTCCATACTACGGCGTGTGCTTTGGGTCTGTTGGATGGGTGGTCGAGATGCGAACTGAGAATAGATGGGTGTTGGTGCCGGAGCAGCCGCAGGCTCTTCGGGTGTTCTGTTTTCCTTGTCCTTGGATGAATTGACGTTGTCGTCGGATCCGAATCTGCCCAAGTTTCGCAGTGTCTTGGGCTTGAGAAGGCCAGCGAGATTCGTTGTTGACTTTGGCCTTTTTGGTTTCGTGGGCGAGGGATCGCGAGACTTTGAGCCCTTGGCTTCTTTTCCCGGTGCTGTTATGACGGTGAAATTACCAAAGCTGGTCTTGACTGGCGACTGTGATCGGCCTCGGTCCTGTCGTCGTGAGAAGCGTCCTGCAGACTCTTGCTGGTTATACTGCAGTTCCGCCAAAGCACTTGGGTTTGAGTAATTCTCAAAGGCCATAATCTTGGGCTGTATCGGAGAGACGGGGCCGTCGAAGGGGGCCTGGAACGAATGGGTGTCGGTGGATGCTTGACGACGATGCATGAAACCGTCAAGGATGGACGACTTGGGCCGTGGCCTTCGAAGGTCGAAGTTGTTGACGTCGCTTGAATTCATGGTGTCGTCGCGTTGCAAGGCAAGATCCGTGCTTATATGAGAGGTGCTAAGTAGGTAGTATTCGCCCGCAGCAATGTTTGTAGAAATGAAGATGTAAAAAGGCCGGCAATAAACAAAAACGAAGTCTCACGCCAACTGGTGAGAATAAAGAAGCCAACTAAGACTGCGGATTGGGACTACGCCATTGCAGAAAGAATAAAAGTAAGGTAGAGTTAAGTTGAGAACAAGAGCTGGTGCTGGTGCTGATGCTGGAGCTGAACTGAGCTAAGTCGCTTAGGTAGCCAGAGCCAAGGTAAGATTGAGGTAGGCCGTTGGCTGTTTATTAGTGACCAGCCGTTGACCGGGAGACGGGGGTTTATCTTATCGCGCCAGTGACGGTGCCTATGTCCATGCAGAATGGCGTGTACAAGCTTGGATAGCAGAATCTGTCTTGCAGTGATACTATTTTTACTTATTCAGTTGATTGCATTGATCGACTTTCTTTCTTTTTGTATATTGTCAAAGCTGAAAAGGTGATTCGTAGCTGCGTGCTCTGTAATGACTGTAATGATGCTGTCCGCTTAGAGTGTGGATCGCCTAAGCCCAGTGGAGAGTTTATGAGATTGTAAAACGTCTTTAACGAATTCAATCAAATTCAGACCTTCGTTTGAACTTTACTTGTGTTCTTTTGCACATATGAGAAAACACGAAAACCACCTGGATGCTGGCTTTTCCGAGCCAGACTGATATCATGAGTACTACCTACCTATAGTAAGGCGAGGCCTGTCCATGATTGCACAGAAACATGAGCTGGGTATATCCTTGTTTGTTGTTTAGCTTATATGAACTGGGCAGGCCAATGCTAGTGGCCACACCGTTTCGCGTTCGTATTAAATCCAAGACTAGAAGAAGCAAGGGCATGTCATCATGATCTCGTTCCTCATAGACTCGTGGTTTTGAGTGAAGTCAATAATATTCTTCTCATACCAGTCTCGGGAAGAGAGGTCAGTGACTTTATGAGCCAGGATATACACAAGGTAGCATTGGAGAAGGCATGCGGGGTAGACTATTTACGACCGGTTCAATTGGATCACTGACTCACTGTAGAGGTAAATACCAGTCTCAGTCTACTGTACCAGAGGAGATAGATAGTCCGTAAACAGTTTATAATAAATAATCGAGGAGACCAATCGGACAGGCCAATATTCTATGACCTAGCAAGTCGGATCAAAAGCTATCAGAACCACTTCATCATGAGCACAAGACACTGAAACGACACAGGTGTCATGATGAGAAAACATGGGAAAATAATGTAAATATATTTGATAAGCAATAAATTGTTGTACATGCTCATATTATTATCTGTATTCCACTCATGATCTATTACCGATCTCATATCCGTCAACATCTGCCGCCTTCACTACCGAATCCCCCCAGACTTAACTTGGACCCACGGCTGTATTAAGCATCATACCTCAATTCCGCGGGGTCCTCCCGGTGGGATAAATGTTTAAGCCTCCCACTCCCCTCCATCATCATAACTACTCAAATCTTGTCCATGTGTCTTTTCTTCTGAGAATACCCTTTCATTAACATCGAATTGGTTCTCTGCCGTTACTACATACGACCTACACTCATCTCGAAGCTCAGAGCAACCCCAATCGCAGCCAAAATGCCTGTTCATCATCTCATGGTTGGTACCTGGACTCCTCCAGGTGCTATCTTCACTTTTGCCTTTGACGATGAAGCTCTCACGCTTAAACTCGTTAAGAAGACTGAAATTCCCAAAGATGAGCCTATCTCATGGATGACATTTAGTGTAAGCAATGCTCTCACTCACTTGAAAGACATTCACTAACACCAATATCCAAGCATGACCGAAAAGCCATATATGGCGCTGCCATGAAGAAGTGGTCCAGCTTCGCCGTTGAATCGCCAACTTCAATAACTCACCAAGTATCTCACCCAATGGAGCACGATCGTAAGGCACTTATCACCGGCATGTATACAGCTACTAAACTCTCAAGCCAACGCTTCTCTCGCCACAACGAATACCCGCGCCATCTTCCTCCTCGCTGCGAACAAGCCTCCTTACGCTGTCTACTGCAACCCATTCTACGACCACGCTGGCCACGGCGCTGTATTCACCACCGATTCGACCACAAAGGCTCTCAAGGAAAACGTCCAAAACTACCCTTACCAGCCTAACACGGGCATTCATGGGATGGTGTTTGACCCTGAGGAGGAATACCTCTACTCTGCCGACCTTCGCGCCAACAAGCTCTGGACCCATCGCCGTCTCAGCAAAGACGATCCTTCTCTTGAGCTTGTTGGTTCTGTAGATTGTCCTGACGCTCGAGACCATCCTCGGTGGGTGGCTATGCATCCTACGGGTAACTACCTCTACGCCCTTATGGAAAAGGGCAACCGTATCTGCGAATATCTCATCGATCCCGCCACTCGTCTCCCTGTCTACACCCACAAGAACTACCCCTTGATCCCTCCTGGTATCCCCGATAGATGGACACAGTACCGCGCCGACGTATGCGTTCTGTCATCGTCGGGCAAGTATCTCTTCGCTTCATCCCGGGCCAACTCGTTTGACCTGACAGGCTACGTTGCCGCCTTTAAGCTGTCAGATACAGGTGCCATTGAGCGCCAGATCTGCTTGAACCCTACACCCACAAGTGGCGGGCATAGCAATGCGGTTGCGCCTTGCCCCTGGACAGACGAGTGGGTCGCCATTACAGATGATCAAGAAGGTTGGCTTGAGATTTATCGCTGGCAAGGTGAATTCCTTGCACGTGTTGCGAGAGTGAGAACGCCAGAGCCTGGATTCGGCATGAATGCCATCTGGTATGATTGATACCACGTATGAAGGTCAAGATATATGAAAGAAAACAATATAAACTGTTTCAGATTGAGACGCCAGGTTCACGACAAATGCCGTTGTTGTTACCATAAATTGCCTACACGAAACGCTGTCATCAACGCCGCTGGCGATGTATTAACCCCTCCTTGGTGTGCCCACGATAAAGGTGCGTTGATATACATGCAGTAGTTCTCAAAAAACTGCCAGTCCCCATTATCCATACAACCAAAGTCATCCCTTAATTCGTACCGTTAGTTTTATGACCATGCTCCTCATCATCCTCCACAGCTTCCTCGTGGTCTTCACCTAACAAAGGTGTTCGTTCGTGTCCCTGGGTCTTCGCCGGTGAACTTATGAAACCCATGTGAGATGCTGCTCGGGACTGTATAGGTCTCGAACTATCACCGGGAGAAGGAGTATGGCTTACGCCGAGACCTTGCTTGATTTTGAAGAGGCTGCGAGTGTTGCTACGGGGGTTGGCAGCTCGGTTGGCGGGTCCAAGGCGGAGCTGAGACCTCATTTCATCTAGACTGGCCTTGACAACAACTGGGGTGCCTTCTATGCCGCCGTCAGAGGTTCGGCGCTTCATATGAATAGCAGTCTTCGCAGCTTTGTGGAATCCGCCTTCATAATTGCTGCGAAAAGAAGCAGTCTCGATATTGGGGTGGGGTGGATCCGCATGTTCGTCAACGTCGACCAGGATGGCATCGCCTGGTGCCTTCTTGCTGGCCATAGCAGCGGCGGCGGCGGCGGTAGCGTGAATTCGGCGGGCTCGGGGTGCGGGAGTGAGACGTCGGATAGCCTTGTGGACGTCGACGTAGACATCGGATTCATCGACAATTTCCCTGCCTGGTTAGCTATCACCATTGCATATGGAAACATTTACTCACTCTCCAATCAATTCCTCAATCACATCTTCAAGAGTAACGACGCCAAGGGCGCCATGGTCGGAACCGGGGAATTCGGAAACGAGAACCATGTGCGACTTGCCCTCCTGGAAAAAGTTTATAATGTCCAGGCAGCTGGTCTCAGGGCGAGTTTCGACAATAGCACCAAGAG
Source organism: Fusarium sp. NRRL 53497 (assembly GCA_013184445.1). Lineage (NCBI taxonomy): Eukaryota > Fungi > Ascomycota > Sordariomycetes > Hypocreales > Nectriaceae > Fusarium > Fusarium sp. NRRL 53497. The sequence continues at coordinate 28,768 of JABCJZ010000179.1, forward strand.
GCACATCACGGACGGGGATTCTATCCTCGGGGTCGTAGGTGATGAGCGTCTTGACCAAGAGCATACCAACAAAGTCCAAGTGGCTGCCGGAACGGTAGATGGGGATTCGCGAGTATCCTGAAGACAGGATATCATCCATGGTCTTTTCATCGAGGATATGGTCTTCGGCAAGCGTATAAACATCGGAGATGGGTGTCATGACCTCAGCGACGGGCTTGTCCTTCAAGTCCAGAACAGCTGTGATAATGGTAACCTCGTCCTGGTTCAATCGCTCGGAAATCTCGCCCAGGGACTTGTGCAGGGTGACAAGAGTCTTGAGTCCACTCTTCTTGTATAAGGTGCCGTGATCCTCACCTAGGATCCAGTCGAGAAGCTTCGCGATGGGCCAAGAGACGGGTGCGGTAAGATACATGAGGAGAAGAACCGGTGTGGACATGTATCCGCCGATAGGGAGACCGAATCGAACACAGATGGACTGAGGAACAATTTCACCAAAAATGACTGCTCTTGTTAGTAGAATTCACCCTTAAATGTCAATATTAACGTACCGATGAGAACGGTACTGCCAACAACGGCAGCAACACCTCCGCCAAGAGTTCGGTCCAGCACAACAGGAAGCGACTCGTTGACAATGACGTTTGATAGCAGCAGCGTAACCAAAACCCAATGCTTTCCTCGATTTAACAATTTCAATACACGTTTCGCATTCTTAGACTGCGATTCCGCGGGATCGCCTGATAAAACCTGGAGGTAAATGCTGTCTTGTCCCATTAGGCTGCAAAGGTCAGCATGCGTCGCACATGGTCAAGAGGGAGGGTAACTTGCGCAATTGTCAATCCAGCAAAGGCACCACCGAGAAGGACCAGAACCATTGAAGATACAGCGAGCACCCAGAGACTGGCACCGCCCTCTTCGTCGCCATCATTATGACGATGGCCCTTGGTCTCGAGAGGAAAGGCGGAAACAGCTGTCAAGCTGGCGCCAAAAACTCGGCCCATACCAATGACGGCCGGGCGTATTGAGCCCATATTGTATCGTGCGGCGTTTGCCATGGTGATGGGATGAATAAGTCGTATATCACGTGTAGAGATATATGATTGATTTTGCCACTGGAAGGCGAAGCGGAAAGACCGCGAGAGTCGATTGTTAATGTCAGAGAGAGAGAGAGAGAGAGAGAGTTGGACGCGGTTCAAGGCAGGTACAGGTAATAATCTCCGACAGGTAGACGATCTTGGCGAAGCTGCTTGCACGATAACGACCGGAATGTGGCTGAGACAGGGGTGTTGAGCTTAAGTCCAACCGTGTAGAAATATCGTCACCAAGAATAAGAAGATATCTGATCAATTGATGTTGTTTCTCCTCGTGTCGTCTCGTCTGATCAAAAAATCGACCTTTCGCACCAAAGGCGAGGTTTGCTAAAGAATAAGAGGGACGAGGCGAAAGAAGTGGGACGAAAGAGTTGGAATTAGCTACCTTATCCTGGGTCGTTCCTCCTCGCGAACACGATGACGACAAGGTGTAACCAGGGAGGGAAGGGAATAATTTGATTGGTTGATTGTTCACGATTGTCCACTAGACCAGGCCAGGATCCCGAACGCAGTCGCTAGCTAGAGTCTTGACGTTGCAAAGCTAACAGTGCGCTACGACTAAGACCGGATGAACTCACTTTCAACTTGATCATGTGTTAATCATCGCAGGACCTTATGTTTTGTTTTTGTGTTTATTCGAACCAGTTACTTTCATGCAATTGATCTTCTTTGTCTAGGTAGCCGACTAAGACTATACTGCAATCACAGCTTGACTAAACTTACATCAAACACTCCCTCGGATCTTCTCAACCCCTCCAAAACCTCATCACTTACTGGTCCGAGGACACCAAGAATCATCAATGCCTCGTTACCTTTCGGATCAGGTGGCGTATCAGCTCCCTTGGTAGCTTCAGGGTCGAGACTGGCGACTTGCATAAATTGAATATTTATGCGATTTTGTCCAAGCACCATACCAACTCCTCCAATCTTGCCTGGCTCATCATAATTGTGCAGAATGATGAGGGTTCCCTCTGGTGTGAATACACCATTGAATCTGTCCAGCTTGGATATAAAGACTCGCTTATCACTGGCGTAGCCTTCAATCACCTGCTCACTACCACTGCTGCCCGCTTTGTAAGATCGCAGTGTCACCAAGTTGGCATACGCTGAAGGTGAATCGCCTGCGCGAGTCTCGCTGATGACGATGCCTTTCTCCTTTGCAATGAGCGCCGCGTTGACCATGTTGATGTGCGAGTCGCTGAACGACGACACGAGACCCTTGACGAGAGCCGCAAATAGAGGCTTGGTATTGGGCATGTTGGCCAAGTCACCGTGGTAGATGAGCTCAAATCGACGGCCCCCTATCATACCTCCTTTGCTACGCACGAAGTGTTGTGTATAGAGGCGTCCCATCTTCTCGACAAGCTGTACTGACGGTTGAAGCTTGCGGTACTCTTCCGGCATGATGATAGGGGCATTGACAGCGCTGGTGGGAAGACCGCCTTGAAGAATCTCAAGAACCTGCTTACACACATCCATGGAGACATTCTCCTGTGCCTCGACTGTCGATGCTCCCAAATGAGGAGTGGCCACGACCTTGGGATGTTTGCTGAGCCGGGCTGCTGCTGAGTCTGCAGGGATTGGTTCACTCGACCAGACATCAATGCCCGCTCCTGCGATCCACCCTTCGTCAAGCGCCTTAATCAGGGCCTCCTCATTGTACACACCACCACGAGCAACATTGAGCACACGGGCTGTATTCTTCATCTTCTTGAACTCTGCTTCACCAACGAGGTCCAGCGTCGTTGCAAGGAGAGGTGTGTGAATTGTCAAGAAGTCAACAACCGGGAGCAGATCCTCCAACCCAGGAACCAGCTCAACGCCAGTTTGACGGGCCATGTCGGTGCTCGCATAAGGGTCGACTGCCATGACTGTCATCCTGAGACCCTTGGCCATTCGGGCGACATTCATTCCAACCTTGCCCAGGCCAATGATGCCAAGAGTCTTTCGGCCAACTTCAACGCCCACGAGCTTGCCTCGCTCCCAGCGACCAACTTTCACACTGCTATCTGCCTGGCCCACGTTTCGGGCTGTTGAAAGGAGAAGTGTAATCGTGTGCTCTGCCGCGGCAAGGATATTGCCTGAGGGAGAGTTTACAACGATGACACCTTGAGTGCTTGCAGCAGGGACATCGATGTTGTCTACTCCAACACCAGCCCGAGCAACAACCCTGAGCTTCCGCCCAGCTTGTACAACTTCAGCCGTGACTTGCGTCTCGGAGCGTATAATCAGGCCATGGTAGTTGGGGATCAAATTGATGAGCTCTGCGGGCGTTATGTCTTTACGACTGTCAACGTCAAAGTGAGGGGTGAGCAACGCCAATCCATCTGGAGATACTTTTTCAGGGACGAGGATCTTAAGACGGTTTGCATTGCCACTGGATGGTGTGTCAAAGGTAGCTGAAGGGGACATGGTGAGTTGAGTAGTGTTCTTGAAGTGCTTGCAAAGACAGTGTGCATCCTAAGAAACTCAGATGAGAGGGCACACAACCTGGTATAAGTACAGTACGAGTTTAGATGACGTTCCCCTTTTGTCTTTGTCCTTCCATGAGACAGATAACCGCCACCTTTTTGGTTATCCAATCCAAAGAGCTCAACTCAGCCTTGATCGCCGTTTCTCAAAGTAAAACTACTTAATAAGAACGAGCAGATTATGATGCAGAAGCCCGTCTCCATGCAAGCACCCCACGTATGTAGTGATCTCTGACGCGGGGTGTTTTTCTCTGCGCGCGTAAAGCTCATAGGTGAGAGATTGCTGCAGTGCAGTAATGTGATGAACGTCAGAGTGTTACGGCACGGTACAGAATATGGCGGGGCAACGCGAGAGTAACCATCAATGTCCATAGAGCTCGAGCTTGCTTGGGGTGTGGCACCCGTATCTGGACTCATAGACTCACTAGACTCAGCCTGAAGCTGCAACCCCTCTCTTTCTCCATGTTTAGCTACTGCAAGCCCCCGTCGTGGGGTACAAGATGCATGCCAGTCACTGGCCACAACTGAAATCTTTCCGTGTGTGCCGGGCAAAGAAGTCCAGTCATGTTGGCTGATCCGATTGCATATTTAAGTTGAAAAGCGGCAGTCGTTCACCGGTTTTTTAGATTATCTCAATCTCAACACGTACAACACTCAAATGTGCATCAATAAACACATGTGCTTATCAAGAAGATAATATTAAGTAATTAGCTTCTAATAGGAACTGGACAGTGTAACTATCAAGGTGCAAAAAGAACAATTCGTCACTGCGGGCTAAGTGGGCTATGGATAATATTGTACCATGAGAATAATTGCTTGCCGCTCACTTTTGTAGGACTATGCTAATTGGCTTCAAATCCAGTTCCGATTACGGCTGATTGTGCGCCGACATTTGATTTCTTCAACTATAATAGATATTCCTTCTTTTCATGTTCTCAATCTTGAGTTATAGATACTTGGTTTATGTAAGAAGTTGGGATGTATGCATCTAGAAGTTCTCCTTGCCAGAAAACTTCTCGTTCTGAACAATCTCAATCCAGTAGCCATCAGGATCCAACAAGAAGGCAACGTTCTTCATTCTTCCGTCTGTAAGTCTCTTCTTCCAGCTAACGTTCATATCCTCGAATCGCTTGCAGGCGGCATCAAGACTGTCCACAGAGACACCTAATCAATTAGCTTTGAGTATGTTAATTACACGTAGTTTGACTTACAAATATGTCCAAAGCCTTGAGGCTGGCTGTTACCATCATGGTAGTGGAAGTTCTCGTCCTTCTCGGTACCATAGTTCCATGTCAACTCGAGAAGACCCTCCCGGTGAGTGATGGTGTTCTCATCCTGACCCTCGGGGAAGGGGTGGTCACCAGGATAGCCGAGAAAGTAGAGATTGAAGCCGGCCTCAGGGTTCTCAAGGGTGCGCAGTCTAGACATGCCGAGGACTTCCTGGTAGTACTTCAGGGATTTCTCAGCATCCTTGACACGAAGCATAGTGTGGTTCTAGTTCATTAGCTGCATATTCTAGAATATCAACTTGGAAGGGGAGCTAACCATGGTGTAGGTTGACACATCAGTCTCCTTCACATCTTCAGTCTGCTTGTAGTCGTTTCGGGCAACAACCTCAACCCAGTAACCATCTGGGTCAAGCGCAAAGGCAATGTTTCGCATACGACCATCGGTGAGCTTCTTCTGGAACTTATAGCCAGCATCTTCAATTCGCTTGCATGCAGCCTGGATGTTGTCGACCGCAATACAGGTGTGGCCAAAACCTCGGTGAGGTTCCTGGTTACCGTTGTTTACCTTGTACTCAGGATCATCCTCGGTACCGTAGTTGTGAGTCAACTCGATAAGTCCTTGTCTGTCAAAGACACTCTTATTGTGAGAAAGGGCATTGGGAGAGTCGTAACCAAAGAAGTACAGATCGAACTTGTTGTCTGGGAATTCAAGCTTCTTTACGAGGCTCATACCGAGAAACTCGTAGAATTTAGCTGTCTTTAAGTCAGTATGCGACAAGATGCCGAGGTCGCTAGATTTAAGCTTATAGGGTGAGACTTGGTGCTCAGGCTTGTGTGGACATCAAGGTGTCTCTGACATACCGGACGCTTTGGGATCTTTGACTCGAATCCTGGTAAAGGTAGTTAGCTGGCTGCATTTGGACCTAGTATAAATGGAGGATCAGCACTTACATCGAGTGATTGAACTTGTAGTTCTTGGTGTCTGTAGTAGAAGCCATGGTGACTAATCTGGATTGCGCAGCGGCAACGGGAACACGGGGAGTAGTAGGTCGGGTAAGAAAGTTCTGGATCGATTTAATGCGCTGTGCGGTTCTTGCAAAGCTCATTGAAGGTTCTAGTATGGATCTGTGGAAATTGTGGTTATCGGAATTGTTTATGACGATAAACAGAAACTGGTGTTGAGGTAATACCCGGCCCCTCTGCCCCTCCTGTCTACTTGTAATCAACCCCACCCGGTCTGACGTCAAAGCATATTTCTATCGAAAGAAGGATGAGATAGCTTCAACCACGTCACATAATCGTCTTTAAGATGTTGACTTTTAAATGGATGCGAGACAGAACCAATTGGACTCCTTCGAACTGGCAGACGCCATATTCACAGTTCCAATATGGATTGTGGTAAGGTGTAGGGTTAGGTGTAAACATATCACCAGCTTGAAATAAGTCATTAAGGTGTCTTGGTAAGACAGAGTATAGTTTCTATTTATCTTAGGTGTGTTAATAACTGTTTACTATTATTGTTGCAAAAATACAATGTCGACTTGTTCTGGCTGGTCTTGTTAGCTATTGGAGTTGCTTTGTTATCTTTTCAGAGGTCATAAAGCTTATATCTACAGATATTATCTAAACTTTCCCTAAATTTATATACAGTTTTAGGTATTTTCTATAAGCCTTATGGCGTCTAAACCGATGAATCTTTATGTCATCCCTACTTCTCTTCGGCAGAAGGAGCGAGGGGCATATTCACTTTTCCTACAGATCCCCACGCAACAGGTGCTTATGGTGGATTTACGCTCGGCAAGTTTTTCGATCCCATTATTTCACATTGAGCATACAAGGAATGATTGGCTTTGCTTCATGCACCGTGACCGAGCATGTCATGGATAGGCCAACTGCCGTACCACGTGGGAGGAATACTATTCCGGGTCGTAGTGTTGTGCAAAGCACCTATTTACCACTGCAGCATAATCCTTGCATCTCTCAGCCCATGTAGGAGAGTTGACTGAGAGTGAATGTTTGCTCTTTGAGGTTATCACAACTGATTCTAATAAATAGTTGCTACGATCGCACCCCCATGTTGAAGAGCAATTCAATGTTCCATTGCTGACGCTGATTGCGGGGCGGACAGCTTGTGGAACTAGGTAATTTAGCGGCCTGGGCAGCCAAACCTAAAAGAGACGGTTTCTATTATTTACTCCCGCTAAAGTAGCCGCCCACTTTGTCGCAATAACTCGCGTTCTGTTCTTTGACTTGACATACCTACTTTTATTCAAGATTTCTACTCCAAAGCTTTATCAATATCAGAGCATGTGATGCCATGAGACTTGCACCCGTCTTTCTATCTATTGTGCCTTGATCAACCCTGCGATCAGGGCCAGCAACAGTAACCGCCAACTTGAAACCGTAACCGCACTTATTTATCCGCCGTCATGGATCGCTTTCGAAACATTACAGGTGAATACGACGACTCGGCCATTATGGAAGATTTTAAGACTCCCGGAGACCAGGAACCTACCGGGTCGAATGGAAACCCGGGTCGATCGCCCTTGACGAAAACGCGGTCTTTATCTGATGGTGGCGGAACCCCCTCTCGAACTCGAATTGAGGGATCTCGACGGACATCAAAAGACGACACTAGCATTCCAGCTCCTCAACCAGTGACGCCTCGACGGCCAAACTTCTCGAATCGTGGGTTTTCCATACAGATGCCTCCTCGAGAATTTACTCCTCCAGCCGCGAACTCATACGTTAAACCAGCACCTCTATCACCTAAACTCGACCACTCCCAGATATATGCATCCCCAACAAATATACTCCCTCGCCGCTCCCGCGGTCTCGACTTCTCTCGTGCCGCTACAAGTCTACATCACTCGACGCTTGCCGAACAGTCCTCTCCCGACTCATCGCCCACAGCTGGTGGCCGGGCGATGAACATACCGAGCCGAAGAAGTCATTATGCTGGCCTGGAACAAACATCGACGTCTCTGTGGTCCGTCATGGGCAATCAAGAAAAGATGCACATCAGTAGCTCGGTTGGTAGCCAGGCGATTGGATCTGATTCGTCCAGCAGCTCTGATGACGATGAGCTGATGGACGAGGATATGGATGAGACCTACGTAACAACTCCGCAGGTCAATAAGATTGGTCCAATTCTTGGTCCTCAAGGGTCTGGTGGGACCTTTGGATCCCCTGCAATGAGCAGCCTCATGAGCTTCCAACAGCGACAAAGACCCCGCAAACAAGCCAAGAAGAAGGCTCGCGGGCCTCTGGGACTGGGATTCAGTGGCGCATCTCTATCCAAGTCACCACCAACCAATTCTTCTCGAGCTCGTCGCGAGAGCATCAGTTGGCAGGCAAATCAATTGCACATATCTAGTGCAGATTCCGATGAGACACGAGCAATGGCCGATGTGGATGGGATTGGAGATGGCCAGCGCAATGTCATTCGGAGGGTCGTGACAAGACGGGGAAATCTTCTGGTAAGTCACTTGTGTCAATTGAATACATGAGCACGCGACTGACATAATACAGCCCAAAACGAAGGGATTTGCACGAATTCGTGCTGCACTCATGGAAGAGAGTACTCCCGCCGAATCTGAATTCCGTCGAGAAGCCGAAGTTGTCAAACAAGTTCGTGATTGCGACATGGAGTTTGAGCCCAGGATACCACCGACTGTAGAATCAACACAGACTACAACAGCACCTTCTTCACCCACTCTAATACAGCAAGAAGGTCTCAACGATGTACCTGAAGACGACATCATGGGCGACATGGCCATGGGCCTTTCTAGCAGCTTTAAGCAACATGCTATCAAAAACTCAAAAGGCAAGACATTTTGGGATACCTTTTCCGAGTCAAGCAGCACTGGCGGCGCCAGAACCACACCGCCTCCAGCTGCTTTTCTTCCTCGAGGTTCATCCTCAGGTATCAGTGAGGACGTGGCGATGGACTCACCGTCAGTTGGTGGAGCTACTGTAAGTGCACCCTGGTCTGGCCTGGTCAGTAAACAACAAAGTAAACTAACCTCACAAACCCCGCAGAATGGCGGTAATCAACCACCTAGTGCTGCAGAGATCACTAGAAGGATTAACAGTAAACGTCGCCGTGATGATGACTTTGATCCTGTCAGCTTCAAACGTCGAGCTGTCAGCCCTGGCATGAGCGTTCACAATTCACCAGTCATGCAGAGCCCACTCCAACGAGATGGTATGTCATGGGGTTCTCGTCCCGGTAGCAACGGCGGCGACAAGGCCGGCAGCAGTGCTCCAAGTGAGGCTGGCAGTACACCAGGAAACATATCCGGTAGTAGCTCTGCGGCTGGACGAGTTAACAGTAAAGGCCGCGTTGGTTTCCAAGGAATGATTGATACTCATGACGGCATCATGCGTATGAGCATTGAGTAGTTGGCTGGCTTCTTTCTTGCAGAAACATCTTGGTGATTCGAAGCATTCGACCCTTTGGGTCATAGGCAAAAAGCATATGGAGGCGTTATGAGCTATGGCGTTGTTGGAATGGATTGGTATGGGCTCATTAAATGTTCAGCCTTTGGAAGCGGCTTCCTCTTATTAATACCCTCATTTTGAGCGAAAATACTACGTATCATCAATGTTCCCATTGTATAAATGCCATCTCTGTATAGGCAGCCCCGAACGCCTAAAAGAGCCATCGTCTCGCCGCTCCTTCATTATCCTTGATATAATAAAAAATATCCCAACGCCGTGCATGCTAATTCGCTTGCGCCAAACAAATATGCTGCTATCACTCCACGCCAACACCCTCCTCTGGAACGGTGAGTGTGCCCAGCTTGTCGTCAAGCCAACGGGCTAGCTCAGCAGCATGGCGACGAAGGGCAGCGACTGCAGCGGCTGAGCCTGGAGCGCTTTCGAGACTGGCTGTTGTCTGCGCACCGGTACTCAAAATGCTATCCGCTCCATCTGGGCTGCCAACATGCGAGGACTCGCCAGGAGGAACATGAAGATCATGCATGTTAGGCGCGCCGTGCTCTGCGGCGTCTGGATTGGCGGGTCCAACACAGACAAAGAGAAGACCGCACTTCAATCTCCGAATGACAACAGTGCCACTGGTAAGTTGAACTGTGACAGTAGCAGGCTTGATACCCCTTCCCTTGCCAGACTTGTGCGAATCGAGTTGCTGGCTCTGCGATAAGTGATCTGTCTCTTCATCTAGATCTTCCTCCTCGGGCGGTGAGCTTCCGATGGGATCGGGTGTGCGTGAGCCTGGTAGAGAAGCAGCCAGGGCGGGAGCCGAGGTGGAGTGTATGGCTAGGAGCGAGGCGGCGACGGTGGCATGTGTTCGAAGAGCGGCTACTGCATGTGGGCTTGCATGGGCAAGGAGCTTGCCGTGAGGGCTTGTGAGGAGCAGCGTGGGAAGCTGGGGAGTTCGGTTCGCGTTAAGAAAGGCTGTGAGGCGCTTTGTGAGGAGAAGAGGAGGCGTTGGGTGGGAGATGGACATGGCGACTGAAGGGTTATCGACGGTGATTAGATGATTTGTCGAGTAGATTTCTCGAATTCAGCGAGCGAAGCTGTTTTGTTCGGCGTGCAGAGAGACTGCGTTGTGTAGCAGTTTGCAAATGGGCAGATGATCTGCTCGTTATGTGTAGGAGGAGCACAGTCGAAGCTTTGATGGATGTGGATGTTGAGGTGGAATGGGGAAACGGCTCAGGTCGGCCCAGCCCAGGTTCATCTTTCAAGCCTTATCGATGGCGGGGCGCCTTTGACCTCATTGGTTCTGTTAATTGACAGATGGTCGTGTAAGATCATTGGCTGTTTGAGGTATTTAGAGACTTCAGAATTAATGACGAGATGATGATTATGACGAGACATGAAAAGAAAGTATATTTGCTCAGAAGAGTAGTACTACCAAGACGAGTCGATCAGGATCAAAGCTTGGGTTGATTTTCTTGCTCTATACTCTCCCGCCAAAGCTGCTACGTTACCTCGTCTTTTTCATTCAGCAATCTCTCAAGCATATCATCCTCGACATCCACGTACAATCTCCCCTCCTCTGTCTCACGCTTCCACTCTCGATATGCGAGCTCCACGATCTGCGCAAACTCTACCATTTGAGTCCAAGGGCTTTGTTTAATCGCAGGGTCGTATTTGAGCAGATCCTTCACAATAGCTCGCAGCGTTTTGGTGTATCGGGCTCGGGCAAGGTATGAATGAATGTTGATGGTGGACTCGGAGCAGTTATGCTCAGCCGGACAATTCGCCCACAACGTGAATTCTTCCGCGCACTTCTTGTCACTCAAATGCTCGCACCCTCCAAGAGTACAGCTGCATCCCTTTGCAGCGGCCTCTTTCTCTAGACACCCGTCCTCTTCGCAGAAGACAACACGTGAGCAGCCGCATTCCTCACAGCAGTAAGTCGGAGCCTGCCCAGTCATCATAGTGAAAATGGTGGCGCCCAGAGACCACATCTCGTCCCTGAGGGTATACGCACGATCTCCCTACAGTGTGTCAATTGGTGATAGGCTCTTAAGCAAGGTTGTCGACCTACCTCTTTTGGAGTCAATGCCGGGGGTATATTGTAGGCATACCGAACATTGTCCAGCCGCCAAATTCCTTCCTTTGTAGACAACGCCATCCCTTCAGAATCGGTACATGTGCTATGGGGTGTGGATTGGGCATCGACGACGTGACATGTGACAGCCGCATTACTGAAATCGCCCAATTTACATTGGCCATAGGTCTCAGTGCCGCGAGGATGCTGGAACCAGATGTTTCTGGGCTCGATACAACGGTGTAGAATTGGGAACCAATCAGTATTGATAGAAATCCATTTTGCGAAATCCTGGTGGCCTAGGTATTTGGGTCGGTAGTAGAGGCGTCTTCCATCATGGAGGTAAGTCACCGCGCGAGTCAAAGAACGGAGGACGTGCCAACAGAGGGACTCAGGTAGATAGAAATCAGAACTCTCGCAGGGATAATGGCGAAACATGGCGCTGAGGTTACCAGCATCGGCAAAGTCCCAGACGAGCATCTGTACACCGTTTTCGTGAGTGGTATCCGGTGTTTGTGATTTGTTGAAAGGCTGATGCTCTATAACGCCAGCGATCGAGATGATGTTTTCGTGATTGAGGATCTGTCTGATGGTGTAGGCTTGGTTATGCTTTGACAGAAGTGTGTTCAGAGCCTCAGCTTCCTCATCAGGTCTCACACCGAAGGGGCTGCTGGGACTGGCGAGATATTTCTCTCTTCGAGGATCTCCTTTTCTGGCAACGATCCAGACATTATTCGCAACCTTCTCGACTAGCTCGAATATATTCTCTTCAGCTTCACCGGAGGGTTTTCTGAACAACTCCCTATAGGAGCTGCGGCTTGGCAACGGTCCAGTATTCATGGCGGCGATGAAGATGATAATGTTCACTTGAGCGATGAAAAAGATGGCAACAGATGAAGGACATCAGCTATTCTTGTCAGTAAATATTATTCTTTTCATAACGGGTGCTTCAGTCTCTTGAGCAGAGAACAAAGAAAGTTACTCCGCCACATGTTGAATGAAGCGCTACTGATACCTCAGTTCTTTGTCCGATGTGAATGAGATGCTATTTGCGCCATCCGAACAAAGAGCATTGCAATCTTGCCAGTCGCAACTTTGCGAAGGCGGGGAATAACACACGACCTTGTGTATAGATCTGCTCGCACGACCCTTTTAGAGTTGTTTCGAACAAAGAAGGGTCCGTCCGTGGTGGTGAGTTTGTAACGTCATGGTAAACGCCCAGTTCGCAATGACCATCATTTGCCGTTCGCCGAGGTATTTCTCTCAATCCCTCAATTGGAGCCAGTAGTTAATACTCTGTAATGGCGATCATGGTAGAAGAGTAACCGAGGCGAGTTGCGGTAACCCATGGATCGACAGCCGCTTCTTCTCGGTCAACTCATGTGATGTTCAACGGGAAATGAAGATTTACAAGCGGGTTTCCAAAATCTCGAAGACCCAAAATTGCGACTGGCTCTGGCTTTGTGTGCAACAGTCTCGGTGTTTGCGGCATGGATTAATTGACACGGGGGAGGCAACCTGGATATTATTAGCATGTTTCACGCATTTCGGTGACCCAAGAACTTTGGGGGATTTGTTGCGATGCAACCACCCTGAAACTCGAGGTCTATTCGGGAGTACCGAACCAGGTTTCATTGATAATGCTGTGGTTATGGTTCCACGGTCTTGGTCTTTGTTATTATCCAGTATTATAACCGCTCAAGAGTTGGCGGTTAATCGCGCTGATTCGCTCATTTGGTGTATGGCGCAGCGGGATTGGTTGAGACGTATCTTTGACCGTTAAGATTCCAGCTGGCGGCTGGAGGATAAAGAAAACCAGCCACTGAAATAAGAGAAATGGACGAATGCCAGCGGCAAGGCCAAGTCTTCTCCATTCAAGGCCACACAAAGGCAATAGGTTCATAACCACTGAGTTCTTGCTGACGGTGGCCTTCTACCGCGCCGCAATACCTCGACAGCCAATCATTGGTCTCGATGAACCGTCAAGATAATGCTCAACGTTTGGCGTTTGGTACCTGCGGGCAATGGCGCCACTGAAAGGCCCTGTTGATCTCCGCCCCTTCTTGTTTGAAGTCAATCAATGCTGCATCACTATTGACTATGCGATTTGCTAGTCTCCACTTCCCTTTCATTTGAAACCTCTCATTCCCATTCCCGCCCTGTCTCATTGTTCCAGGCTCTTTTCATTCATCTTCCAGTCTTCTATTTGTATAGTAGTTGTTATTATTACAGCCTTGACGGCCTTTTTCTTGGCTCCAGAACAATCTCCTTTGTGTCGGTTTCGTCACTCTTCCATTCCATTCGTCCCAGTCTCAAACAATATCTCGTCATTGAGCCACCGGGAACAGCCATCCACTTATATGCCTATTGTCTTCTATTGAGAGATACCACTCACCGATCTCATTCACGTTTTTGAGATATTTTCTTGAATATTGGCCTCTTGTTCAAAACTACCTATCTATCTATCCGAACGTATCTACGATATCACCAACGACAGACATGTGGTCAACTGTACACTAAACACTCACTTATTTGCGCACCGGTTGCAGCACGAAATCATCACGATCGCTTCTTTTTGTTTATTATTCGACGTTCTTGTTTCTGCTTTTGATAGCAGTGTATTCGGCCTTCGCTGGCGAAGGACCACGACATCTTGCCACTTTACAATCTTGATACCCACCGACGACCTCTCTTTTCGAAACAGTCTCCAAAGGCTTTAACAATTGTCATCATGACTTGTTGCGGCAACCGGAAGAAGCAAGTCGTGGGGATTGCTGATCAGAAATGGGAATACATCAATCTTCGCGACTTCAAGAGCCGAGGGTGCGGTACCGTCTTCGCTTATGTCTACCTCTGGCTCATGCTCCTCGTTTCGGTTGCTGTCTATGCCGTTGACAGTTTTACTGCCGTTAACTTGCTCATTTTCGATCGTTGGTCTTCAAAGATTGACCCTGCCATCTCCTTCAATGTATCAAAATGGATCTTCTCGATCTGTATCATTCTCTCATTCATTAACCTAGCTTACGAGGGTGTTCGGGCCTTTCGGGTTATTAAACGGGGCAATGTTGCGGAATCCTATCTTGACAGTTTAGCTGTTCGATGGGAATCGATTCGTCTTGGTTCTGACGGCTGGAAGAGGTTTCTAGTCTTTGCTGAACTGACCAAGAGTAAAGAAGGCGCACAATACATTGCTCTTTTCACATACTTCAACTTTCAAGGTAAGCCGACGCATCAATTAAAAGTTCTTTACTAACTTAATTAGCCTGGATCCGTGTCATCATTTGCTCAGGCCCTCGTCAAGTTCTTAATGCCTTCACACTCAAGTCAGTGTATGAGGCACAATTAACGCCCACAGCAGACAATGTGGGCGAGTCCATTGCCGGATTCTTCGAGAAAATCAAGATCCTTGCCGAAGAAGATTACCAACAGGCTTTGATTCTTTCCGGCATGTGCTTCACTTTGGTGATCTGGGTGTTTTCTGCGCTGTTCCTTCTGGCAGCTGTTCTTTTCTGGGTCTTCTTTCTTTACCATTGGATTCCTGCTGCAGACGGTGGTCTTTCTGGATACTGTGAGCGGAAGGTTACAAAAGCATTGATGAAGATTGTTACCAAGACAGTCAACAAAGCTCTGGCCAGGGAGGAGACGAACCGAATGAGAGCCGAAGCCAAGGCGGCCAAGAAGAATGGAGAGAAGCCTCATCTGGATCGAGCTGCTACTCTACCAACCTTGCCAAACGTCGGCCCAGTCAACAAGATGGATTACCCACCCCCGATGCTCAACCGTAACGACACTATGATGACACTGCCGCCTTATACTTCGCGACCTGGAACTCCAGGTGGCATGGAGAACGGCCCCGCAGCCCCAGAACGGACTGTGCCAACAAGAAAGGGAACCACGTCATCCATCATGAGTTACACATCCCATGCGACGTCTAGATCTGGAGGTGGTTATGGACGGCTTGCATCTCCTGTGCCCGAGGTCCCCCCTGTGAACTATCAGGCGCACACCCAGTCGCGGTTTACTACAACCTCGCATGACAACTTTGGCAATTACCCAGGCAATCAACCGACGGCTGACCCAATGTCGTCGCTTCCAGGCCGGTTCACAGAAAGCCCTGGTCCAATGCACACCGATGCTGCACCTTTCTTCCCTCCAGCTCGCGCGCCCAGTGCTCGTCCAATGGACAGCTATTCACAGTCTATGGGGACATTCCCTCCAGCTCAAGGATCGCAGCCTAGTCCGAGAGAATATCAACCCTATAACCCTGGAGGTCGCATGAGCACTGCATCATCTGCAAACTCTCACCAGAGCGGAGCAACGATGCAACGACCTTTCCATCCACCAGTACGTAGTGCTACAGGGCCGATGCCTTTTCGAGAACCTCCCCGAAGAAACTTGACAAAGCCAATGCCGCCTCGTTCAGAATCTGCAAGGCCAGAAAGGGCTCCTCCATATGACTATGACGTTGAATCCCAACGAGGGAGGGATTGGTGAATGATTATGTCAATTGAGTTGGAATTAATAATGAATCACGAATCATAATTTTGGTGTTTATATGGTATCTTTGAATAATATAACACAATAAAAGTGATATATGGCCATATTTGAAATTGTTCAAGGAAGTGGCGTTGTTGTGCTGACTTTGGGGTGCTGATTACACCTTTTTTGTCTTAATGTCGTGGACTGCCCTGCACTGTGATCAACTACGCCCTTAAGAGAAAAAAGGATTTGTAAACACTATGAACTCAAATTTGGTGCTGACATATGATGACGGCAGAAAATTGACCTACTAGAGTTCTTTTATTTCTTTTAAAGATGACATGGCCAAGATCTTGTTCTTGAACCTCTTCTTTGCAAGTCTTGCATTCAGCTTACAATACGCATTCCAAAGTCATTTGCTTCAATCTTACAGATTCTTCATCAACAGCAATATGCCCTCCGCGACATCAGAATGGCACGATGGCGAGCTAGCCATGCACCGGCAGCTCAAGATGCCAAAGCGAGGAAACCCTACGTTCCCTGGTTTAGCACCACAATATGGCATGCGAGTGCGCCAATCCTCCTTGGTCGCCCTGGGAACTCTGGATAGTGAGGGCCGCCCATGGACTACGGTCTGGGGCGGAGAACGGGGCTTCGCAAGACCAGTAGCTGAAGGCGTACTCGCATTCAACAGCTCTGTTGATACTCGTTATGACCCTGTCTTTAGAGCTCTCTGGGATGGCATCGATGACGATGGTGTAAAGCAGGGTGCTATCAACAGACCCAATGGGGGCGATGGAAAAGGAATGGCAGGGTTGTCTATTGACCTAGAGACCAGAGATCGTGTGAAGCTGGTAGGAAACATGATTGCTGGTGCCACAGTGGATGAAGGCAAGACAGTTCAGATGGCCATGGCTGTGACTGAGAGCCTGGGCAATTGCCCTAAATATTTGAACAAGAAGGACATCGTACCCAATGACTTGACACCAGAGCTCGTTTCGGAAAAGCTGCCTCTGTCACAGGAAGCCCTGGATTTGATTGCAACAGCAGACATGTTCTTTATGTCAAGCACCAATGGAGTCACTATGGATACGAACCATCGCGGAGGAAGTCCTGGCTTCATAAGAGTTATTAAGAATAAAGAAGATGGGTTAGAGCTGATATACCCAGAATGTAAGTTTACCGATCCTTCATGTACGGTACAAGCTAACGAGTTATCAGTCTCAGGAAATAGATTGTATCAGACACTGGGCAATTTCAAAGTGAACCCACGGGTTGGCCTCACAATTCCAGATTATAACACAGCCGACGTTCTTTACCTTACAGGCAGCGTATCAATACTTGTCGGAGAAGAAGCTTCTTCTTATCTTCCGAGGACTAAACTCGCCGTCAAGATATCAATAACCTCTGCCAAATTTGTCAAAAATGGTCTTCCTTTCCGTGGTTCTCTCGGCGAATATTCACCTTACAACCCGCCTGTTCGTCACTTGCTTTCAGAACACGACGCTCATATCGGCGATGCCTTGTCAAATGGTATATCAGCAAGCTTCACTAAGCGCGAGGCTCTTACACCTTCCATTGACCGGTATACTTTTGAGCTGTCCTCTCCACAGCCCATAAAGAGCTGGCATGCTGGACAGTACATCACGCTAGACTTTGAGCAAGAAGTGTCGAACGGCTACAGTCACATGGCTGATCACGATCCTCAGAGCATTAACGATGACTATGTGCGAACGTTCACTGTGTCAAGTCCACCAGGGAACAACAAACAGGTGCAAATCACAACAAGGAAACACGGTCCAGTGACAGAATTCCTAAGGAAGCACAACTCATGTGTCCAGCTGGAGATACCAGTCATTGGCTTCGGCGGTGAAGAAGGTTTCCGTATCCCTCTAGAACCACAAGGTCCCCAATCCGTTTTCATCGCCGCCGGCGTAGGAATCACACCAGTGCTCGCCCAAGCACCAGCAGTCCTACAGAGCAAAGTTCCATTCACGCTACTATGGACGCTTCGCTACGAGGACTTGCCTCTAGCTAGCGACACGTTCTCTAGGATTCCAGGACTGGCGAGCGTGACTACACTCTTCGTCACAGGTCAACCGGACAAGGGGGAGTTGTTAGATGAGGCTGAGCGGGCTGGGACACGGGTTGTAAAGCGACGAATAAGCGCTGATGATGTCGATAGCTTCAAGGGCCAGAACGCCCGCTTCTTTCTGTGCACGGCGCCGGCGTTGCTGAATGCTCTGGAAGGGTGGTTACATGGAGAAAAGGTTGCTTGGGAAGACTTTGGGTATTGATAGCAAAACATACAAATTAAAGTATTCTTTCTGGTTTACATTCATCAGAATGCCCAAGCACATGTCTCATCTCCCGGACGGCCGGAGTTTATCTTAGCTTGCGGCGGTGGAAAGGATTGACTGCAGAAGTACTGGAGGTCAAGACCCCATGTTCCCTGAAGTTTGCCTCTAGTTGCGGGGAGCCGTTCCACTGTCGGGTTAGTCAAATCTGGGGTTGATGAGGAGAGCTGAGGTTCTTGATTTGGAATCTTATATTCAACGACTTCTCATTGTGAACTATCTAGACCTCGGTAAGCATGGGAGTCAATGCCTCGCATATCGTAACATAGCCACACAAACACACTGTGAATGTCTCCCCAGGACCTTGAGACTGCCATTTCAAGTAGTATATGTTAGTCATCCCAGTTGATGACTTTCGTTTCCCCGCAAACATGTTCGGGAGATGAGTTACGGTTTGCCTCAAGTCCCACTCCCCGCGCAGATCCGCACTCTTCCACATGGCGTAGGGAGATGAGATTTTAAGCTACTGTGTAAGTAGTTACAGTAGAAATTACTCTTGTGGCTTTCCTTATTAAGAGTTGAGGTCAATGTTAGGAGAATTGTGACCCTCAAGAGTGGAGGAGAAGTTAGGCTCGGAAAACATTGGCGAGGGCGTTACAGTTTACAGAAAACCCTTCGATCGAGTTGAGAGGAAATTGGTACTAATTACCACAAACCTAGTGAATCGGAAGGTGAAAACTTCAGATTACCCCAATTCTTGATTTCTGTTGAATCTTCTATTGGGTGACCCAGAAGTCGCTCAGAATTGTTGTTTCGTGCATGTATATCCTGTAATCAGGGTTTCAGAGTCTTTGTCATATCTCTTGATACATGATTCCATCTCACTAGCATATCAGAAGACGGAGAAATCCTATTTCCTCGGCGACTGTCTTGATAATGATGACTCCGAGTTTCCGAAGTTTTGTAAGCTGGTCCGCTGTCGGCGGCAGGAAAGCGATTTCCGGAAGACCCATCACTCACCCAAAGCGGAACCAGCTAAAAAGCATCCATCGCAGCACATATCGTGGCAGAAACAGCTTCAGGCCGGGGGGCATGGTGGACCTCTGTCTACGCCCTTTTGAGCTATCAATTGGTCCGCTAAATAGCTCAAAGGCCTGAGTGTTTTCTCGGCGTCTGACTAGCAACGAGGCGAGCTGTCGACTGAAACCGTTTGGTCAAAAGAGAAGACACAGGGTGTTAATACGGTTCCTTGGCGTTGACCACCAATATGTAGTTCAGCTGGGGCTTTGGTAGGATCAATTTTGCGTTAGGACTTGGTTAGATGATCAGGAATTTTACTTCGGTGCTATGTGAACAATAGGTTCAGTGGAATGAGTGGTGGTTCGATGTTGTTGAACAAGCGAAAGATGATTAAATATAATATTGTAGGTGTTTCTCCTAGTTCTCCGCCAAAAGGCACAATATGTACGTAAATTATCCATATGGTTAGGAGACCATGATCTGATTTTCTATTCAAAGTCATAACATGCAAATTACTTGTGCCAAATTCGAGACACGGTGCATTTTTGAATCACGAATCGACAGCACGCCATTAAAGAATGGTGGAGAAGCTCTTTTGGAGCTCGTAGAACATCCATGTTATAAGCATCAGGGATGAGCGTGGAGTCGACTGCTGCAATAGAGCTTTGACTATATATAACAATTTGCTGTTTGAGAGATTTAATGGACGATTCTTGACGCCGTTTCGCTGGGCGATTAGGATACAGTCGGATAGAGTTACTAAAGGTCATACAGTTGTAACGATCCTTTATGTAATTGTTAATTGAGAAACTTTGAACGTGACACTTCTGACAATCGAGATAGAAATCACCCCGCATTGTCTGTACTTGACAAGGATTTGAAGGAAGCGATTGTCATTGGTATGCAATCTGATTGATTCATGGTGCTTACAAAGACGTGTTTGTGACAGAGCATGAAGTCAGACCGGAAGAGCATCTGATCCCAGTGAAAGGCAAACTCCATCGTCTAAAGACAGGCCAGATCAGCATAACAAGCCAAGATAGATTTGTTTTGAGTTGAGGTCTGGGCGTTGAAGATTCTCAACAAACCGTGATTCGTAGCTATACAGGCATGTGACCTCAATGAGATATAAGCCTTGGCATAAAGGACAGACGGCGATTTGACGAGTTTCGGTTTTAAGGCAAAACAAGGCCGGTAACTAAATTTGCAGGGTACTTATTGGCTCTATCGTAGAGCTTGGGTTTATTGTTGCTGTCCCTTTGTCCTTGTACTGTATCACGTAGCACGTTCCCTCGAGCCGGGCTGGTGGAGAGTGGCTCAGATCGCCGTCGTCATACCCCGCCGCTAAGAGTTAGAACGTGAATGATTTGACTGAGTAATCGAGAGTTCCTTTGAAGCGAACAGGGAAGATAAGATGACAATGAGTAGGCAGCGTCTTTGTGACTAGATTAGCTATTTAACCATCAAGATATCTGAATCGTAGAGTTGTAGCATAGGTAGTGAATTAGATGGAGTCAATAGGCGAGACAACTCAACCTAACCATTCCAGGCATCACCTGGTGTGAAATCTTCAACAACTGTAACAACAACAGTGGCTTTGTTGCACTTCTCCACTGACCTCGATGGCGTGCGTATGGTGCGTGAAAGGCCTGGACTTTCGTGTTTTGTGGGTGCTTAACGTAGTTGATGGCACCTAAGTTAGGTAGGTTTGTTGACCAAGATCCAAGGCTGGGGTTCGAATGGCTTCGGACTCTTTAGCGGGCCTGAAACTGACCTACCAAAATGCTCAGTCACTGAGTCTAACAGAGGGAATAGCTTATGCCGTCCCACTTTTCACTTATTAAGGCAATGGATTCTCGGTGCACGCGGGCTACCTTACTTAGCACTTGCCCACCATCTTTGCCTACCTAGCTAATGCCTGCCTGCCTGCCCTGCCTGGAGATTTGAATCCAATTCTCCCAGAAGGCCCGGAAAGAAAACCTTCCTTCCTCTACTTGAACTTAACTCTTCCATCTTCTTCTCTATTCACGCCATACGGACATTCTCACTCCTAGCATTTCCCATACCTTACCAGCTCAACTATTAACAAGCGACAATACCCCCCAAACTCCTCTGCGAAACTCATACCGTATCATAATACTTACTGATTTCGGAACCCCCGCCATCGCCGCCGCCTGCCCACTATCCATTTCGCCAAACAAACACTTGCGCTGTATTCGACAAACAACAGTCGCAAACTTGCCACATATCTATTTTAACTATCGCCTGATCGCCTCGACGACTTCAATCGACAAAACTTATCAGATCTGCCCACTCTCAACGACTCGGTCGTAGTTCGGTCTCTGCGCCGATACTGCCGTGCCTCTCGCTTCCGTCCGCCGTCAACTACCGGCGCCGGCCGCAGCTCATCGGATCGCGAAACCCCTCGTTCCGCTCAACTCGCCACTTTCTGTCCAATATCAACAACAAAATAATATTCAAAATGGCTTGCGACTACCAATACGTCAAGGACAACACAAGGGAGGACTACGTCTTTCCCTCGCACCGCTTCCAGCGATCATGCTCTCCGGATAAGACTCCATTGTGCCTCGTTGCTTGTGGCTCATTCAGCCCAATCACCTTTCTTCAGTAAGCTTTATCCTATAAATACGGCTGTTTTCACCGTGCCATTCTTATGATCGAGTTGGGACTCTTGAGTTACGGCTGATGATGAAAATCGAAAGCTTTGTGAGAACAACAACTAACCCTTGAGCAGTCTTCGAATGTTTCCTATGGCTCGCGACCATGCTCGCAATGAGGGTAGGTTGATTGCTCATTGCAACATCTGAATTATCGCTGACAACAATCAGATTTTGAAGTTGTTGCCGGATTTTTGAGTCCTGGTAAGTGAAAACAAACATTATATCAAAGCGCCCAGACTAATACCTCGATAGTCAGTGATGCCTACAAAAAGAAGGGTCTCGCCCCTGCTCACCATCGCATTGAGATGTGCAGGCTTGCGACTGAGAACACATCCAAGTGGCTGATGGTGGACCCCTGGGAAGCTGAGAGCCCAACTTATATCCCAACTGCCAAAGTGCTCGATCACTTTGACTACGAAATCAACGAGGTCATGGGTGGTGTTGAATGCACTGACGGTACTCGAAAGCGCTGCCGCGTTGTACTCCTTGCCGGCCTTGACCTGATTCAGACTATGTCTACTCCAGGTGTTTGGGATGAGCGCGATCTCGACCACATTCTGGGCAACTATGGCGTCTTTGCACTGGAGCGTACAGGAACTGAGATTGATTCAACCCTGGCTAACTTGAAGCAATGGGAGAAGAATATCCACATCATCCGTCAGGTACGTTTCCCACAATAATTGTGTTGGTATTGTGATATTAACAACTTAGGTCGTCACGAATGACATCAGCAGCACCAAGATTCGCCTGCTCCTGAAGCGCAACATGTCAATCGACTTTTTGATTCCTGATGATGTCATCAGCTACATCTACGAGCATAACCTTTACCGCGATCTCGATATGCCTGACTCCAAGAATAGGGAGAAGGCTATCACAAATGGTCCCGATGCCGGCACTAGCACTGGTTGAATTCCTCCGCAATTCAAGTAAACTATAGAGCCAGTGCCCGACCCTTACACCGGTCCCGATGCCGATGCGGCTAGCGAGCCTTAAGCACAGTGACCGAATAATTAGACCTTACGACGCAAGCACCAGGGCCAAGGCCATGACTCAGAATGGCTTCTGGGAGATATTTGGTTGAGTCGTTGCGATTTTAGGGTCAAGGGATCTTTTGTTATAGACGGCGCAATGAACCGCGACGGATTAGTTGGGTCCAATTCTAGATGCGCCGAGCGTGGGAGATACATAGTAGAAGGCGTGTTGATTGGGAGGTGGACTTTTCACTTTCCTTATGGCAGTACGTCGCTCTTGACGCAACCGGACCTGCTTTGAGTTAGCGGTTGGATAGAGCGAACTCTTGAGCGGAGTTATTTCCATCAATTGAGGCATACAGAGACGGGATATCCCGCTATCCCGGGGCTCTCTCTTGCTCCTGCTCCTGCTCCTGCTCCTGCTCCTGTCCTTGCCTTGCAATGTCCTGAGTTTGTCGGAGGTCTCCGACTATCGATGTGCACGTGTCTTTGTGGTTTAGGACGCATTGTGAGTGGTGGACTGAATTTGCCTCGGCTCGCTTCAACATAGCGGTGGTCGATAGTCCTTGTCGCTGATTTGAAAGAGCTGTATGTTTGAGCTTTGTTTTGACAAGCCATGTTGATAAGCCATGATCTTATAGAAAACCAGTCGGATAGTCCATGTAGAGGTTTTAGGTGAGAGAGATACCCGTGGAGTTGATTAAGGCCAATTATCCAATTTATTATTTTTGATGGCTTTGGCCTGAAACCTGAGTTATTTCAATTGGACGAATAATCAGTTAACTCGTGCAACCGCCAAGGGCTCCGTCCATTGACGGACGGAAGATAAGTCACTGAGACAATATCTCCGACTCCTTCTTGTTCTAGCAAGATTGCACGAGGACAAAGATAACCAATGGAATTTTATAATCCATGAATGATTTACAAGGGCCAAGACAAAAGAACAGCAAGGAGCCGAAAAGCTACAAAAGGGACCTGCGAAAAAGGGCAAAGCGCATAACCCCCGTAGTCACGCAATCGACGCTGACTGGTCACCTCCGATTCAGCGCATAGATAAACGTGCCAGATCGATAGGGCCCTTTGGAGGCTTGGCAGCGATACTAGACAGTTAAGGTTATTTTGATTATAGTGATAGACCTTTTGCCAAGGGGACAATCAGCGCGGAATTGAACTCGGTGACCCTTTGGGTCTTTCGCGCCGGGGCCAATATGCAGTGAGCTCAGGATAGGTATAGGTAGGGAACTCTTGTCTTGGAGACTATCGTGGATAAGGTACAAATAGCTGAGGGCGGCCCTGTCGATCATGGTGATTTTGAGGGCAGGGTAGTTCAAGTGTTTCTCGACTCATCTTCAATATGAAGCTTCAATTCCTCGTCTCTTCTCTCCTCAGCCCTCTGGCTGCGGCGTTGACTATTGCTGAGATCAACGGTAACCGATATCTCTCGTCCTACGCCGGCAAGAATGTCACTGGTGTAGAGGGTCTCGTTACAGCTGTTGGAAGCTCTGGCTTCTATCTGCGATCCACTAAGCCTGATCGTGACTCTGCTACCTCTGAGGGACTGTATATCTTTGGCAAGTCTGCTGTCAGCAGCGTCAAAGTAGGAGATGTCGTCACTCTCGATGGTCTCGTTGAGGAGTACAGGTGAGTTTTCACCATCTCAAGCACTGAGCATTTCTAACCTTGTCAGGTCCAACAAGGACTATGTCTTCCTCACTGAGATCTCTTCCCCCAAGAACATTGTCGTCAAATCCTCTGACAACAAGTTCAAGCCCAAGGTCATTGGCAAGGACACCTCCAATCCTCCTACAAAGCAATTCTCCAGGCTTGACGACGGCAATGTCTTTGCTGTGCCTAACAACCAGTCTCTTATCTCATCGGCCAACCCTAAGCTGCAGCCTAAGTCGTATGGTCTTGATTTCTGGGAGAGTCTCGTTGGTGAGCTCGTCACTGTTCCTAAGGCGTATGCTCTTAGCCGCCCCAACAACTTTGGCGACTTTTGGGTCAGGGGTGACTGGAAGGTCTCTGGTCTGAACAAGCACGGTGGTCTCACCATGGTTGGAGATGGTATGTGTGGCCCAAACGTAGATTGCTTGCATAGCTGACCATTTAGATGCTAACCCTGAGGCCATCACCATCGGCTCACCTCTCGATGGCACCAAGAACCAGGACGGCACCAAGCTCGGTGACTTTATTGGCGATATCACCGGTGTTGTCACATACGCCTTTGGGTTCTACCGCATTCTTCCTCTAACTGCCGCCAAGGTCGGCAAGCCTTCCAACGCTGAGCACCCTGCTGTTAGCTTCACCAGCAAGGGATCTTGCAAGGGCATCACAGTCGCCGACTACAACGCTGAGAACCTTAACCCCAAGTCTGCTCATCTGCCTCTCGTCGTTAAGCAGATTATTGAGAAGCTGCGCACTCCTGACCTAATTTTCCTTCAGGAGGTTCAGGACAACAGCGGTGCTACCAACGATGGTGTCGTTTCTGCTAACCAGACCCTCGCTGCTCTGGCTGATGGCATTGAGAAGGCCAGCGGTGTTCTGTACGAGTGGGCTGAGGTTGAGCCTGATAACAACGAGGACGGTGGTCAACCCGGTGGTAACATTCGCCAGGCTTATCTCTACCGACCTGATGCGGTTGAGCTCGTCAAGCCTAACCAAGGCGGCCCTGACGACGTCAATGCTGTTCTTGCTGGTCCTTCTCTCAAGTACAACCCCGGCCGTATCGATCCCGCCAACCCTGCTTGGGATGATAGCCGCAAGCCTCTAGTGGCTGAGTGGAAGCCTGTCAAGGGCACCAAGAAGTCTTTCTTCACTGTCAACGTGCACTTTGGCAGCAAGGGCGGTTCGACATCTATACACGGAGATGCACGCACTCCTGTGAACAAGGGCGTTGAGAAGCGCACCGAGCAGTCTAGGATCACTGCTGTAAGTTTCAACTCAATCTATACCTAAGAATCAGCTGACGAATGTAGAACTTTATTGCGGAGATTCTCAAGCAGGACCGCAAGGCTCACATCATTGCTGCAGGCGACTTCAACGAGTTCGCTGCTGTTGCTCCCCTGCAAACTTTCGCCAAGACATCTGGTCTCGTTGACGTTGACGAGGCTGCCAAGATTCCCGAGACAGAGCGATACACATACTTGTTCGACAGCAACTGTCAGGCTCTGGACCACATGTTCATCAGCAAGGAGCTGCGAAAGGGCATCAAGTATGAGCATCTGCACATCAACACTTGGCAGGACAAGGCGGGCGAGGTCAGCGATCACGATCCCAGTGTTGCCAGGTTCGAGCTGTGCTAAATAAAATGTTGCAAGATATGATTGTAAAAATAGCCATTAGATCCGCTTGCATAATAAATATTCCAACCAATCATTGTACAAAACTTGTAGCAAGTAACTACTCGTCGCTACTATCTTCGTCGTTATCAGGTTCCCCCTCCCCCTCTCCTTCTTGCGCTTCTTCTTCTTCCTCCTCTTCCTCATCATCTTCATCGCTATCGTCATCTTGACCAGGATCTGGCATGACGATACTGTTCAAAAATGATACCTAAACGTGTTAGTTGACTCAACAGCCACGAGCGAATGTAACTCACAAATCCAACCATCGGGCGTATTATTTCGGATATTTTCTCCTGGGCATCGTCTTGGTAGAAGATACTGTCGTCAATTTGAGTTCCAACAGTAAAGTTCCTCAGCTTCAACAACGCAATGTCGCGATGTTCCGCAGTGAAACCTTTTGGCTTAGTCTTGAGTGCATTCTGCTTGTTCTTTTCCGCAAATGCGAGTAACGCTGCATTAGGATCTGACTTGTTGGCGGCCTTTGGCAGAAATGTTTGTTTGAAGGCTTCGTCATTAAGTGCACGACGCCATCGATTTGGTCGCTCGTCAATGCTGGCACGGAGTTTCTGCATCTGATCGCCACTGGGACACCATAGGCCACCACCTATGAAAGACTTTTTGGGTTCGCAGTGGATGTAGTAGCAGGCGTATGGACCTTTGCGGCCAGTCCGAGACCATGCGGCGGAGAAATGAGGCTATAGTTATGAGCATGGTTTAGTCTATGGAGTAAAAGGCTCGTACCTTGTATGGTGTAGGATCTTTGCTGAAGCGAATATCTCTGTGAATGCGAAAGATGACATCTTTGATTGGAAGTTCGGGAATCGTCTCATCAGCCTCTATGACTGATCCTGATGCACATTCAACAAAGGAATTCCAATCCTTCAGAGAACGTCGGTATTCTCCATCATGTGCTGTGCTTGTTAGTTCTGCTTTGAGTATGGGGGCAGTGGTATACTTACACTTCAGCCAAGGTCGCTGGTTATTGGCTTTGAGGTCTCGCAAGAACAACATGGTATTCTTGTGTAGTTTAAAGTCTTCATATTCCACACCGTTTGTATCCCTCAGCTTTTCCAGGGGAATGATAGTGACCTTTGGCGGTGCATCCTCATCGTCTTCGTCGTCCTCTTCATCCTGATCTTCCTCCGCTTCAGGTTCCTGAGCTAGCTCATCTTGGTAAGGCTCCTCGGAATCTTCCTTTTTAGGTTGCTTCTTTGGAGGTCTTCCACGCTTCTTTGCCGGTGGCGCATCGCTTTCTTCGGTATCATCGCTGCGTTCAAAGTATTGACTTTTGGTGGTGGAGGTTCTTCGAGAGCTTCGACGAGTGCTGGTGATCTCTTCTGCGGCACGTTTTCGAGGAGGCATTTTGAAAATCAAACGGTTTTGATTAGAGTAAAATGATGCAAAATGGCTTCAGTGCTTTTCATAGGTTTCTTAGAACAAAGAAACGATGTCCATGTCGTCATTGCTGTAATTCCGTCGCGCACGCGTTTCAGGGGAACAGTGGGGAAACACGAGATCACGTGAGCGATTTGTGTAAGTCGATATACGTCTTCACATATCCGTTGTCTTTGCATTACTTGATAATCGCCGCGATGATGTGGAAACCTTTTAGATACCATATCATCTCAGAATCAGACGTGATGAAAGCCAGCTTTGCTAATATCATACAGGGTATATCTCGTCAACCTTCCTTAGATCAAATCATGAATCAGCCCCTCAGCAATAATAACCGCTCTCAAACTTGAGATCTCCTGTCACTCTTCTCCAGGGCCCTTGAGTGCCCTAAGACGTTCCTTGCATGCAAAAAGTCTCTCCAGGAAGTTGACATCTCCGAGCTTCTTAAGAAGCCACTTGTCTGCCTGCTCCCGTATAACTTCACCTGCTGTTGGGCTCGTCATCTCAGTCAAAATTGCCCATAAGCGAGCTGCTGCGCGGAGACGATCCCAGTTCTGGCTCTCCATGACTGCCTCTTCCTCTTTGAGGTAGATGATCTTGCCGATTCTTGACTGTCTTACAGGCCAGCAACAATCAAACGAACCCTTCTTTGCTTCCTCGATGAGCTTATCTTCATACCCTTTCCATGTTTCCTCGGGAATATAGGACCTCACTGGCTTGGTTCCTTTAATCGCCCCCAGGAGACGCTCCAAGGCTGCGCCATGTTCCTCGGGAGTCGTCTCTGTGTGCATTTGACTCAGCATCTCAAGAAGTTTTGGCTTGAATCCATTCCACTGATTTGCCCCGATATCTTTAGCTTCAGCGATAACTTCGAGGACGTATGATGGGCAATAGGCGGGGAGAATCTCATTGGCGTCGGGGACATCTTCCATGTGAGTGTCTTCTAGATGGTGGGAAGGTTCTGGAGAAGCACAACCCTGGTGAGAGTTCTCATCAAATGGCTTCTGTTGCGTGTTCATTTCCTCACTCATGTTGAGAGGCGAGCCAGCGGCAGAGCCGATATCCATAGAGTCCCCCATTCCGGGGTCTGTCTTGTTGGAGGCTTCTTCGTTGTCTAGAGGCTTGTTGATAGTGTGATCATTTGTCTGCTGTGCAGTGTCGGGAATCGGAGAGTCGGAAGCGTTCTTCTTGTTCGTGCCATGTTTCAGAAACTTGATGCGTTTCCGGAGACTTCCTTCAGTCGTTGATGGACTCTTTTGCGTAGCCTCTGCCTGGAGGCGTTTCTGAGCTTTGTTTCTCGGACTCTCTGGAGGGGTGGTGTTTGATCTCTTCTTGTTGGGCTTCTTTCTTTTCTGGCCTCGACGCGAAGCCTTTTGCTCATCAATAAGAGCTTGAAGGATGCTAATGAACTCTGTGGCAGTGCTCGCAACATCCAGTCGAGAACGTTTCTCCGCAAGATCAAGTTTCGAAGGGGTAAATGCAAGTATAGTCCTGGGTTCGCTTCCGTCAGTGAATTTGAGGTTGCAGCTTGCTCGGGCTTTGGCAGCTGTCATGCTTCCGCAACGGGCGAAAAACTCAACAATGTTGCTGCGCAAGTGAACAAACTCGGCTTCTGCATCGCGGCCGTTTGCTCCAGCTTCTTCAAAGAGGTCTTTCACCGAGTCGATAAAGCCTGGCCCTTGGACCGCCATTCTGAAGGACGCATCCATCTGATGTGTTAGTTCTGAAGCCTGTGAAGCTTCTCTGAGGATAGTGTTTGAATGAAATCTTGAATGCGGATGAAGCAAGGAAGTGTGTTGCTAGCAAATGCATTATTTAGGCATTGTTTAGGGAAGATGCGTTGAAGCAAAATGAACAATAGGGAGGCCAGGGATCGGCAATAGCTATCAATACAAACGCTCTCCAAACACTCCATACTTGAGTTGTTGCCAACATCAAGTTGGCACTGCCCTCAGTTTTGTGTCACTGTTGCCAGTGAACCTTTTAAAAGCTAGCACAATAGGCTATTACCACTTCTCAGAAAGGTGCTCGGCAACTCAGCCATGACCTTGTCGTTCCAGTTTGAATCTTGTGAGACTCGAAATCCGAGAGTGGTAGTGCATCATGGTGTACTCCAAAAGATTTTTAGAAGGCTCTCCTGCGAAAGAGATAGTCACAAACTCAAGGATGGATAATTCTTTACTAGAAGATTCGTCCAGTTGAGCGTTCGTTCAGCAGCTGGCATCAGCGACTCAACTACCTACGCCAAGGCTTCCGAGTAGTGTTATACTGAACTGTTGGAGGCCGAGATTACCTCGATGTGTCTTTCCCCAAGGCACACTACTGCATTCATCCATCGGGGGTAAACAGTGCATACTACAAACAAGCAAGTGAACAGCTGGGGCGACTAACATCATATCGAACAGACAAACAAAAGGCAACTTCTTCAGCACACTTGACTTGTACGAAAGAGTTTAATGCGATGTTGGTTGAAAATCATGATATTGCGCTATCTACTTTACATCCTGCGCATCCTTGCCTCCAACCAAACACCGAAGAAGTGACTTCATTTATGTTCTTTTCCCAAAGATCAATCTATGCATTTAAAGCTCATCGTGGATGTTGTCATCCTGCTCGGCACCAGCGCCGCCAGCACCCTGGTACATCTTGGAGGTGATGGGGTAAGCGACGTTGGAAAGCTTCTCCTTCTGCTCCTCGAAGTCCTCAGCGGTGGCGTCAGCGCCGTGCTCATCGAGCCACTCGTTGGCCTCCTTGACAGCGTCGAGGATCTGGGAAAGTTAGCATGTGCGGTTCTTGTTAGGTCAATAGTGGATAAACTTACAGTCTCCTTGTCCTCCTCCTCGATCTTGCCACCGAGACCTTCTTCGTCGTTGACCTGGTTCTTGAGGGAGAAAGCGTAGTTCTCAAGGCCGTTTCGGGCCTCAATGCGCTCACGGGTAGCCTTGTCCTCCTCGGCGTACTTCTCAGCCTCAGCGACCATGCGCTCGATTTCCTCAGGAGTGAGACGGCCCTTGTCGTTGGTGATGGTGATAGACTCCTGCTTGCCGGTACCCTTATCGTGGGCAGAGACCTTGAGAATACCGTTGGCGTCGAGCTCGAAAGAGACCTCGATCTGAGGGACGCCGCGAGGTGCAGGGGGAATGCCGGTAAGTTCGAACTTTCCGAGGATGTTGTTATCCTTGGTAAGAGATCGCTCACCCTCGAAGACCTGGATCAGGACGACGGGCTGGTTATCAGCAGCGGTAGAGAAGATCTGGCTCTTGCGGGTAGGGATAGCAGTGTTACGGGGAATCAGCTTGGTCATGACACCACCGGTGGTCTCAATACCGAGAGTCAGGGGGTTGACGTCCATGAGAACGACGTTGGTAGTACCCTCCTCACCGGAAAGGACTCCAGCCTGGACAGCGGCACCGAATGCGACAGCCTCATCAGGGTTGATACCCTTGGAAGCCTTCTTGTTGAAGAAGTCCTCAATGAGCTGCTGAACCTTGGGGATACGGGTAGAACCACCGACGAGGACGATGTCGTCAACCTCAGACTTCTTGAGCTTGGCGTCCTTGAGGACCTGCTCAACAGGCTTCATGGTCTTCTTGAAGAGGTCAATGTTGAGCTCCTCGAACTTGGCCTGGGTGAGAGTCTCGGAGAAGTCTTTGCCGTTGTGGAAAGCCTCGATCTCAATGCGGGTGCTCTTCTGAGAGGACAGAGTACGCTTGGCCTTCTCGGCCTCACGCTTGAGCTTACCCATGGCCTTGAGGTCCTTGGTAACGTCGACGTTGTTCTTCTGGTTGTACTGCTTGGCGAAGTAGTTGATGACTCGCTGATCGAAATCCTCACCACCGAGATGGGTGTCACCAGCGGTGGCCAGGACCTCGAAGATACCGTCGTCAATGGAGAGAAGAGAGACATCGAAGGTACCACCACCGAGATCGTAGACAATGATTTGTCGCTCACCACCGGTCTTGTCAAGACCGTAGGCGATAGCGGCGGCGGTGGGCTCGTTGACGATTCGGAGAACGTTGAGACCGGCAATGACACCGGCATCCTTGGTGGCCTGTCGCTGGTTGTCCTGCGGGGGGTTAGCTGGCTGATCAATTCCGAGAGGCGAGATTGAAACTTACGTTGAAGTAGGCGGGGACGGTAACGACGGCGTGGGTGACCTTCTTACCGAGGTAGCCCTCAGCGACCTCCTTCATCTTGCCGAGAACCATAGCAGAGATCTCCTCAGGAGTGAACTGCTTCTTAGCGCCATCAACCTCGACCTGGACGACGGGGCGGTCATCACGGTTGATGACCTTGAAGGGGAAGTGCTTAATATCGCCCTGGAGGGTCTTCTCGGAGTACTTGCGGCCAATGAGACGCCTAAACAGTCAGTAATTGTTTGGTTATGAGGAATTGGTGTATGCATACTTGATATCGTAGATGGTGTTGGTGGGGTTGGCGGCGGCCTGGTTCTTGGCGGCGTCTCCAACCAGACGTTCCTCCTCGGTGAAGGCGACGTAAGAGGGAGTGATTCGGTTACCCTGATCGTTGACGAGAATCTCGACCTTGCCCTTCTGCATCACACCGACACAGCTGTATGTGGTTCCAAGATCCTGAGCTAGTTAGCGGGGTCATGATGAGCGGGCGAGAAGCGGCAAACGTACAATACCAATGACGGTGCCGTAGTTATCGGCCTCGTTGGCCTGGACAGTCTGGACGAAAGCCAGAGGAGAGAAGAGGAGGGCGATCCAACAAAGGAGTCCCAGGCCAAGGGCCATTGAGCTCCTTGAGCGAGCCATGATGAGCTCTGTGTAGTTGCTCTGCTTTTCGAAAGCGCAACAAGACTCTGAAGGGGGAAAAGGAAAAAACAAATCAATCAATCGAAAAGTGAAGGCCTCTGAGTCTCAAGCCTTGCACACAAATTATTTGGTATAGAAGAGAGAGGGGGTATCTTTGAATGTTGAAAGAAGCGGGTTTTGGAGGAGGAAAGCCGACACTTATTGTAGTGCCTGTCTCCAGAAAAAAAGTTAAGGTGTCCATTGCGCGAAAGGCCAGATTTCCATTCGGGCTTCACGTGAGGGGTTCTTGGGTGTTAGGTTATGGGGTTCTCGCACTGTCAAAGCCGCCCTTTCAAAGTTCCCTTGTACAGAGTTTATTGGAGGAAGTACTCCGTTTTACAAACTTGGGACAGTGTTTTTAGGGCAAGGCTGTTGACCCTTGACTTGTTTAAACAGCGAGCGCCTCAATCAACAGGGCCTAGTACTACGTAGTACCCATAGCTGGCCTCTGCGTAAGCCGCCCTGTGAATCAATATCGTATACAAATAATATGTTGGAACAATGAAAGGATTGAGTAGATTTCTACGAGTTTCTGTATAATGTGAGTCATGTCAGCCTCTACCTAGATCAATCCTACCGAATGTAACAACATTTGAGGCAAAATCTGGTGGCTTGAGTATGTCTCTTCACCCCAGAGAACACTTTGGCCGCTTCAACTTAACTTCGAGAATATTCGCACCGGAACTATGGTGGGGCTTCAGCCTTCCCCCTCGCTCGGTAGCTAGGCTCCGGTGCTCTTCTTTCGGGTGAGTGCGACAACGCCAGAGGATCCTCATATCCCTTAATATCGCCAATTGTCTGTCATTGCGTAGATCGCGATTATCCGCATCAATGAAAGGCCAACAGTGCATGACTGGTTGTGCATAAGCTTTGTGTCATGATAGGCCACGTTGAACTTAATCCCAAACTGGAGACTTCTTGAATCATGATTGGCTAATTTAAGGTTACCCACCCTAGAGCAGGACATCACCAAAAAAGGGCAACAAGCGGTATATGGACTCAGAATCAACCTAAACTTATGATGGTATTTTCAAAGGTCTATAGTACTGTAATATTTAGGATTCTCTTGTATAATTTATTATAATTAATTTCATTCTGTTATAAAAGAATTATCTGGAGGGATTTTCAGTTTTTTCTTGTACCTCGAGGAGAGACTCATGGATGGAATTACATGATTACACTTTTTCATATATATACATTAATCACAAACTCTTGGTACTCCTCGCTTGTGCTTTCCAAATAATATCAGATACAGTCTACATCAAGCTCTTTCCCAGCTCATCAGGAATCCTATAGATTTCGCCAGTCTTATCATCTTGAAGCCAGTGTTGTTCTGGAAGAACTGTAGGGTTCGGATCTTTGATCGGCTGAATCAACGTTCGATGTTCATGGTGATGAATTGAGAGCGTACGCTTTGGCTCGTATATGGTGTGCACATGCGGTTTGATATGTTCTTCAATAACTGGCTCTTGGTTGTGGACTGTTCTGTCAAAGTCAAGACTGTTCTGGAGATGGAAGTTGTTGGCCTCGCCGCTTGTCCCAGCATGGACCTCTTCGTTGATGCGGTCAAACTCGGCATCCTGGGAGTGAATAGCCTCCAGGTTTCTGTTTATGTTGGCCTCTTGGCTAGAATTCGACTCGAGGTTGACATCGGACTCTTGTGACAAGGGCTGGATGTGAGTCGTTGCATGCTCAGGCCCTTCTTGACCGATTGCTAACCGCGAAAGTCTTTCTTGAGTAGGATTGACTTCTTCGACGAGATCGAACGGCGTCAAAGGATCAATATCTATTTCAGGAAGTGCCGATTCATCGGGAGAAACAGCTAGTTGAGACAGCCTTCTTTCAAGGTCGTCTGTATCTGTTGAGTGATTCTGCCTTGTTGTCTGGTTTGGTGCCTGCTGGGTATATTCTGGATCTATAGAATACCGTTCGGGTTCCCGGCCAGATGCGCTGTGGAGGGCCGCATTCCTAGGAACGTTCCCTTCGTACGAAGTAGCGGTCTCTTCAGGCTCTAAACTAGGACGCTGGTGCTCCAATCTGGGCGTTCTAGGCAGTGGATCTGTTTTCAACGGTTGAATAGCCGGATGGACTAGAAACTCGTTTGTGTTTTGAGTTGCAACAGTAGGTTGTGGTCGTGGAATCTCTGGGCTGGTATTCCGATCAGTCTTTGAGCTTCTGCTCAAGAGACTGAGAGATTTCCGATGCCGTGGTTGAGAGTTTCTATTCGAAGCATTCAGGCTGTTTCTGTTACTTGGCGGAACCGATTCTGAACCCTCAGAAGTAGTGTTTGCTTCACCTCCATGGAAAAGGCGTGATGCCCTCTTCTTGATGGCATTTTTGAGGCGGCTCGCCATGAGACCAGCGTGTTAGTTGGAAATGCCCAACAACACCTGGATTAAGGGGGAAAAGTGACAGAAACAGGAACAAAAGTTGGAGAGATCAGCTGTGTATTGGTGATATCATGAAATGTCTCTATGATAGGAGGCAGCTGTCATGTCATGCTATACCATGTCATGATCTGTTTCGATTCAGAGACACATGCCATCATCATTTAGCTGATTACATCACTCTCTCCGCCATTGACCGGATCGCGAAGTCTGTCGGTCGAGATCGTGCTCCCTCAAGATCGACAGACACACGATCTAGCCTGTGTAAGTTTGCGTGTCTGAGGCTATGAGGCTCGATGACGCCTGCTACCTACAGCCTACAGCGCGCTAGTGAGCCACAGCACGCTAGTTGAGAGCTTAGCAATGCCAATCTACACTTAGCTTCAGCTATCCTTGGCAGAACCTGCTCATCACTTCCTATTGTCACAACCTCATATTGGCTTTCGGAGAAATTGTGACAAGGGTTTATCACCGATTTCGACCTTTCAACACTTTCAGGTTGCGGATCAACTAGTCTTCGCGGGGTGAGGCTCTACACGCCATCTCGGATTGGTGAGACATGCATTGAGCTTCACCCTTATCTGATTCATCGGAGCAGTTGTTCCGCAGATCATTCTTCGATCATGACGTCGATGATGGTTTTTTCAGCTGTTGTTGTTGTGCTGCAGGTGCCGGCTCATACCAGAGTTGCCTCTTCCGTTGACGTTGACGTGGACACAAGTGTGTGAGAATAAGACATGCATCACATCGAAATGATCTAATGAAGATTGCGGGATGACATGGAAGGCTTGATCTCCTCATCACTGCAGTTTTGATGTGGGCCTCCACTATCTCAGGTGCTGGGAGCTCACTCTGGAACTCGCCGTTGGCTGAAGCTCCATGAGATGACGTCCACGATGTTGCCCATGGGCGGATACAACGGACACTGAGACGATCTATATCGTCTTCAAGTATATAAGAATGAGCGTACCTCGACTTCTAAAGCATTATAATTCTCATCATCATCACTTCAGCCACATCACAACGGAAAACACCATAAACACCTTCACCACTATCACCAACAACAAAAGCACCAACAACATATACCCCCAAGCCTCACATACCCAAACTCAAGTCAATCAAAATGGAGAAAGCAAAGCAGGCCGTTTCCAGTTTCCTTTCCAATGACGGAAAGCACAAAACCACCGTCGATGAAGACGTTAGGGGCCATGTTGTTCAGGAGCAGGTTAAACCTCACCAGCATGAGAGTGTAACTACTGCTTTGGATAAGGAAGTTCACCAGGAACATCACCACACTACCATTCAGCCTATTGCCCATAAGGAGACTCTGTAAGTTATCATCTCAGTCTATTGTCTTGCGTATGGTATCGGCAATACCGGATACTACATACATATGAACTCTAGTCCAATCAGATGAGCCAAATAGGCTTAGTCATCACATTTATGTGAGATGGTTGGCCCATAATATCTCACACCAATACCCAATACACCACTTCTTTGCCTCACGCCTTTGATAGGGGTATACTAACAACTCATCAGTCCTGAGCAGCACCACCACAATCTGGTCCCTGTGGAACACAAGACCTTCCACCACGGTAATGAGCAAGATACTCGGGCTACTCTCGATCGGGAAGCTGCCAAGTTCAGAGACACTTCTGAGACTCACTCAACCACCCGTTCCACCGAGACAGCTCCCGTTGTCACAGGTGAAAGAATTCATCACCACGTTCACGAGCATGTCCAGCCTGTTATTCAGAAAGAAACCATTCAACCGCACGTTGTACACACCACTGTCCCTATTCACGAAACCCATCATGCAGCTCCAGTCCATCATGGCACTTCAACCCTCCCCACCAAGACCCTAGATGAGTTTACTCATGAGCGTGGCGGACTCAAGGAAAGAGCTGCTCAGAAACTCACTGAGTTTGAGGGATGTCCCAAGCCATACCGACGGGAACTTCAGGGTGAGCAGCTCGAGGGTGACAGGAGCATGCATCTTCACGGCCATGGTGACAACTACGGTGAGAACCAGGCTCTCTCTGGTCGTGAGGGCCACGGCATGGGTCACAACACTGAGGGTCTTGCCGCTGCTGGAGCCGCTGGAGCTGTTGGCGCTGGTGCAGGCCGCAAGCATCGTCATGCTGTTGGACACAAGAACCGACGTGGATCAGCTTCCAGCAGTTCTTTGAGCTCCAGCGATGAGGAGTCTCGCGGTCTAGGCAAGTCTTCTAAGACTAAGAGCCGTGGCCTTGAATCTACCAACCGTGGTATTGGTGGTAACACCGGACTTCAATCTGGATCTGGCATTCCCGGAACTGTTGGTGCTGGATCTGGTGTTGAGTCCATGGGTAGTACTGGTAACATGGGCACCCTTGGCTCTACCAACCGTGGTATTGGAAACCCTAACACTGCTGGTCTCAACAAGTCGCATACCAGCGAGTATGATCAGGTCAAGACTGGTGCACTTCACAACGACCCCCTGAAGAACCAACATGTAAGTCCCCCTGATATATGACCAAGTTCAATAAGCTAACGGCTATAGACTCGAGATGACTCTGGCGTTGATATGCAGACTGGCAAGAAGCCATCGCTGATTGACCGCCTCAATCCTCTCAAGGACGCTGACGGTGATGGCAAGAAGGGTCTAATGGATTAAGGAGTTCCTGCTACAAAGTACCAAGTTTAGCTCGTGTCATTTGTCAATATTCTACGAAATTAATCGCAGCATAATAACAAACCATATTTCACATGACCTCTGGCTTTTTTCATTTATCCGAGTTATTTTATCCTTATAACAATCTTTGTGTTATGTACTGGTTGTATTTGATGACTTCGCCATGGTCCTGACTTACAAGAATAAGAAGCAGGATAAACTGTTTCAATGACCAGACCAAACTTATGAGGGATGAAACTCAGAGAGATAACAGGAAGATTTAAAAATAGTCTTTACTTGTGATATGTTGCCTTACACATAATATCTCCTTCAACATGAACCCTGCCTTAGAACTTTCTTTGCTTATGACTTAGATACCATACACCAAACAATCCATACAGTTTAAATATCGCAATACGTTAAACCCGGGAGAGGAAATCCGAGAAACTTATTGAGAGCGTTCATATTAAAGCTGTCTCTTGTTGGTGATCCGGTGAACTGTGGCCAGATAATGCTGAGCCGACTGATTAACCGGGAGACTCTTCTGTTTCCAGTATTACAACAACATCACCGTTAAAGACGACAGGGCCTATAAAACGATATACTCTATTCCAAAAGAATAAGAAAGATGCAGCTGAGAAACATCCTCGGCGACAAGCTGGTTATATACCCCTGAAACCGAGGCGCCGAGCACCTCAGTTGAAGCTAAAGCCATATATTCAGAATCACCCATTGGAGTAAAAGCGACCAGTGGGATATGTGTAATATATAAAGCTCTTTGATATTTTGATTGGCTTCGACAGACGTAATTATTGACAATACGGCATCTTAATGCTTCAGACATTTCCGAGCTGTGCCATATGACATCCTCAAACCACTTCCACCGTAAGTTCGCAAGGTCCATATAAGATGATGTCCGCTTAACCAACTGGCTTACCAGGATTGGTATATATATGTGCCTACTATGAGCTGATTACCCATACGATCTGCTGATAAGACTTCAGGGATGCAGCGACTGAGTACTAGGTAGATGGATGCTCCACGATTTCGATTTCTCCTTTTCTTTCTTTCTTCTTCAATCACCTGTCCCTCCGTTCAGTCTACCAATTTGTGCAAGACGTTTCTCTACGGAGCGACGCTCTCTCCTTTGCCCCGGCTCTTTCGACACTTCGTGATAGACTATGTCCACCTTCCCCCCTTTACCTGAGCTCCTCGAATCGTATTTCGCGTTCTTTATTGACTTCCATCTTGCCACTTCGAATGAGAATGAAGGCTTCAGCAAGTGCCATATTGGTAAGTTTATTTTTCGTGTATCTCTTTGACGGCGTAAAGCTTGGATGGCATACTTCTGTGGCCAGCATGAAGAACTACTCAAAGCTTATCTAAATTTATTTATAACTTTAGGTATTCTTGCATAAATCTAGGCATTCCTTTATAAACTTAGGTGTTGCTTAATAGATATTAGCCCTACAAACCCCATGCCGCCCATAGAGATCTTTCTGCGCAAAGCTAACTTAACGATGTTTTCTAGTTGACTTCTAATCTCGCGCGCCGATTCCATGTGACTTCCGAAGGCTCAAAGTCAAGTTCCCTCGCGAGATCGGGATCAGTCTCCGTGCCGTAAGAGAAGAGGAGCTGTCCAGATTTCCCGCTGCCAAGCCCCTAAAACCCAACACCCTCTCCCCTTTGTTCGTTGACTGCCGGAATTCCTTCTGTGTTGTGGATCCGTCACACACTCCAGGAAGAACTGGGATCAGATCAAAGCCGCCTTTGACTTCCTCACGGACTTTGCCAAGACTAAGTAAACCCTTCTGATGTTCTCGTCATCGCACCATACTCGGCTATGGTCAAGGCCATTGGAATCCTCTACCAGAAGCAAGAATACGAGGCCCTCAAGGAGATGCGATCGTCCTCTAGATGCTATTCAAGTTCAAGAGGCAGATATGGTAGTCGTTATCACGTCGAAGAACCGGGCTCTGGGGGCTGGTTTCACCTCAGACGAGTGTCGACAGCGTTATGTTGAGTCGTTACAAGTGTGCTATGGTCAACTTTAGTGAAATCGACACAGTGACACACAAATGGTAACAGTAAGGAAGTGCAGGTAAGGGACCCCACTGGTTAGGTTCTATCTCAGAAGGCCCGCATGCTGAATGCTGTCTATAGGACGCTTGTTGAGGATGGCCGTGGAGTGCAGGCCGAATAAGCGACCACCTCCCCAAAACTAGAGTAGGTGGCAGGCCTTTCTTGATTTGTATGCGTAGTAGAAGATGTTTATAAAGTAAATGAAGAAAGAAAACCGAATTTGGTTAGACTATCTATTAGGGAGACACCTGGAGTTGGGCACTGCGTTCAGCTGGGTAGAGACGGCCGCGGACATAGAATTTATGTCAAGTCAATGCTTGGTTCTTGACAATAATTTTTGTAAGATCTAAACCATATCAAAATCAGTTTTGATAGGACAAAACTTAAAAGCCTTTGATAGTCTCTGATTTAGGTGCAAACGACCTTATTGCGAAACACGGAACTAGCAATATTAAAGTGTCATCCTATAAGTAAACTCTGAATTACCGATATGAATCAAAAGCCAATATGCATCTCTCTTGAAACTTCACAACAATCCCTTGAATAGTTAACAC
This sequence comes from Fusarium sp. NRRL 53497, assembly GCA_013184445.1. Classification (NCBI taxonomy): domain Eukaryota; kingdom Fungi; phylum Ascomycota; class Sordariomycetes; order Hypocreales; family Nectriaceae; genus Fusarium; species Fusarium sp. NRRL 53497. The sequence continues at coordinate 68,756 of JABCJZ010000179.1, forward strand.
GTAAGTCTTCCCTGACATCTACAATCAACTGCGAAATTTTGACATAAAATAAGGTCGTGATGGCTCTGGCCTTGATATGCAAACTGGCCGAAAGCCCTCTCTGATTGCCGTCTCAACCACTTAGGAGACGCTGGCAGTGACGGCAAGGAGGGTCTCTTGAACCAAGGCATTTTTCTGGCTTCGCAAGGAATAGTTAGTACCTAATGAAAGATTACTGCCGATTGGTGATATATGAAAAGCTATGCATGACGGACCCAAGTTTAGCCAGTAGGTATAGTAGTTTTGTATCAATGGTTTCGGAAGACTTTTTACTGCGCCGTGACATATCGTGAACTCTAGTCTCTATATAAACCACTCCCCTGCATGTTTTCTGTTAGTTTCGTTCGAATACCAGAGTTCCCTGCAGCACGTTTTCTGTCACTCGGGGACTTACATGGCTTAAGGTTCCTTAAAGGGTCGCATGGAAGAGGTTATCTCGTTAGACGGCGGAAGGCTTGTGAGGCGTACCTCTTTAAAATAACCGATCAAGTTAAAAACATTAAAGTAAGAATTACCTAAATCTTCTCTTAACGTTATCTCTAATTTTAGGTTTTCCTCAGTAGATTAGATCTCACAAGCCCTCGGCTGTCTAGAGACACAGATTGATAACTTACAATATCATAAATTATTTCAACCTGAAGACTGTATGTTCTTTACAACTTGATCACAAGTTCTATAGATCTAAGTTAGGAAGATAAACTCTGGGAATTTAAAGATCTCTTTCTGATAAATCGATCCAGGTTATTACAAACATGACGTGTGAACCTAAATCTGTTCTTTGACAGAATGGATATTAGGGTGAGGGATACAAACCCCTGTTGGCCTGTCATCTGTCCATATCGTTGCAACGTGCCTGAAGTGTGTCTGAGAAACTGCGCTTGATCTGGATTGTTTCTATTTCTTTGTTAAGAATGTATGATACCACCGTACCTAGCTAGGGAACAAGGATGAGAATGTGTCTCATCCTATCCATCAAAAAGGAGACGCAAGTGATCGGTCGGCACTCTACCTACCATTTTGATAGATTTTATCCTAAATTTATGATGTATGCGAATGTGTTATGCTAATATTAGCCCTAAAGTGGTCGAATATGACAAATTTTATGAAGAGTCTTATGATGACTTCAATAACCTTTATACAATAGAAAGACTATGTATATGTAGTCTTCTTGAACCACCAGATGCCTCAATACGATTGCACTTGATGTGAGATGAATAAGAATCGCCTCTTTACTACAAGAGTTTACTGCGAGTTTACACATAACGACGGAATGCACAATAGTGTATAAATATTTTTGTTGCCTTTTAATTCATATATGTAATACTACTCTAATAATCCAGCAGCGACGGTTTCACCTCCACTTCGTATCACAACTCTTTGCCCTGGCTCAAGAGGAACCTTGGCTGCCAGTTTGATGACCACGCGTGCGACGCCACCAGGCTGTACAACTCTAGGCTTCTTCTTGATGATCGTTCCGCTGGCCTTATCGAGTGTGGCTGTGATTGACACAATCTGCCCAGCCGAATGCAGTCGTCCGCGATGCAGGTCTACGGGCATGGGCATGAGATGCTCGAATGCCATGGCCTTCATGGTGAAAGTATCACCAGAGTTGATAGGATCCTTAGTGTGGCAGAGCATATCGCCAACTCGGATGTGAATAGGATCGATGTTGGTAAGAGCAACACTGACACTTTGCCCAGCAACAGCCCAATCTTGCATGTCTGAATCCACCATGATCGACTTGACGTATGCTTCCTCTCCGCTTGGCTGAACCAATAGGGCGTCACCAATCTGAACAGACCCAGAGTCAACTCGCCCAGCAATAGTCGTCGTGCCTAATTGCGATCTGAAAACTTCAGAGATAGACATTCGGAATGGGTTCTTGAGGGCACGTGTTGTTGATGGCTCTGAGTTTTCTAGAGCCTCGATCAGAGTAGGGCCAGTGTACCATGATGCCGCCGAGTCTTCTGTCCGACGGACAAGGTTGTCGCCATTCAGACCCGATATGGGGATGAAGTCGATGTTTTTGGGCTGGAAGCCAAGGCCAGCAAGGAAACCGTTGACTTGCTGGGCAATTTCGTCGAAACGCTCTTGTGACCAGCCAACCATGTCCAACTTGTTGACGGCAATGACGAGTCGCTGGACACCCAGACTTCGCAGGAGTAACACATGCTCTCGAGTCTGCCCCTTGAGGCCCTTTTCATAAGCTCCGGTGTTTGCGTCGATAACCAAAATAGCAAAGTCAGCTTGACTGGCACCGGCGATCATGTTGGGAACAAAGTCCCTGTGACCTGGTGCGTCAAGAATAGTGAAACTGGTCTTCTCCGTCTCAAAATGATTTGTTGCAATGTCGATGGTGACACCACGTTCTCGCTCCTCACTCCTCTGGTCCATTACCCATGCGAGGGCAAAAGACTGTTTACCAGACTTTTCGGCCAGCTTTCGATACCGATCGATAGTGTGCTTTTCAACAAATTTGAGTTCCAACAGCAGGCGACCCATTAGGGTACTCTTTCCTGCATCAACATGTCCTGACTGATCAGCCTTGCACACTCAGAAGAGAGAACCCAACTTACCAACTACAACAAAACTGATACTCCTCTTGTTGGAGCTGTTCTCATACTCCTTAAGAACATCAAGTCCCTTACTTTTAGGGGGTGGTGCCTCGGCAATTTTCAGCCCAGCAACGTCCTTTTCAGCTTCAGAGACATCCTTCTCCTTCTCCTTTTGTGGCTTTTTAGAAGCCTTTGGCACTGGCTTTTTACCCGCTGAATCGAATTAGATTAGCCCATTACTTCGTCCTCGTAAAATTCGAACCTTTCGCCTGGGCTGCGAGCACTATGTCATCTGGACTAGGTTCGGCGAAAGCTTGGGCGATAAAAGATGAAGAGGATGTGTATGGCATAGCAAAAACATCGGGCTTTTGGGGTTTGGCCGGAGCAGATCCAAAAAGCGCCTGAGCAAAGGCGGATGGCTTAGCTTGAGGTATAATCACTGGAAAGTCTTCTTCGTCAATCCACCACTGAGGCTTAGAGTAGGCGTCGTTGTCGGTAGTAGCCTCAAGCTCTGTTGGTTTGCCACCGAGTGGCGATATGAGTTGTGGTGTAGGTTCGGGAATCTCATGTGCCTGACCCAAAAGTGGCTTGTTCTCTTTTTGTGACTCATTGATAGAAAGGTTTTCAAGCCCTTTCTCAGCCTTTTCCAGCTCCTTCTTTTCTTCGGTCTTCTTCTTCCTAGCAGCCGCAAGAGCCTGAAGCTTTGACATTTTGGGAGCACCCTCGCCTCCTCCCAACAATCCCCCACGAGGACGCTCAGGCTCGATGAAGACAGTCTGGCGTTCTTGAGGCACGTTCAACCATGGCATATCGTCAAAGTGCCATGCAGGAACGTGAGATGTTGGTGAAAGATCCATGCTGGTATATCCATTTGACAGACGTCCTTGGTCTGCTCCGGTCCCAAAGAGGCGTTGCGAAGGACAAAAAGAGACTGACATACCTTCTGGCGCTTTCTTTGCTGGTTTGGGGGCCGGAGCAATGAATGTTTTCATCAAGTATGTGACTGATTTGTCGATGTCGTAGTAGTAGTGCCACAAGGCCTCCTCAATTTGCGCTTTCGTCACTTTGTTGGCTTCAGTTCCTAAGACCCGGCGGACCTCAGCAGTTCCATCGTCCATAGCCTGACGATCCTCTGCACTGAGACCCTCCTCTTCCTCCTCATAGTCTTCACCGTCAAATTCGGATACGATTTCGTTCGTATCGAACGTGTGAACGATTCGATGGCGCGACATGTTGTTTAGCTGGATCGAAAGGGCAGAAGTTGTGTTTGAGTTGAAAGCACGGTTTGACGTAAATATTGGAATGTTAAGAGAGGAAAGCGTCTGGGGACCGAGAGAGGGGAATATTGAGGTGTTATATAGAAAAGGAGAATAAAGTTAAGGTATCTTGAAAATGCGCTCAAGGGAGTAGGTTTCCATGGAAGCTTTAAATATGAGTGTGTTTAATGATGCATAGTCTATCGATTAGCGGGGCAGAAGCTCGTGGTGGGGGTTGTTCACCGATGAAGTCACGAAAGGTCAAGGCTAAACCCGGGCACCAGAAGTCCAGCCCCACCTAATTTTGTTCGGACTATCTCGAGCGCCGTCAAATCGGTGAGGTCTACAAGGCAGCAAAAAATTGAAGTGGGATAATCAATCAAGAAACCGATAGAAGCTCCGAGCTGCCACCATATTTCGTGGGACTTTTTTGACATCGCCCGTAACCGCCCTCTCTCTTACGGATACAGCTCCCCACAGGTGGACAACTCGAAGTCAATATGGATTCGTTGAGTGAGTCCCGCACACTTTTGTTAACGAGGGGCGAGGGGTAGTAGCTAACGGGGAAACAGATTTGGATGTGTCGAACGGTATTTGCGACGACTTGCCATGATGATGGTTCCTAGCTAACAACAATAGCGGCGGTGATGAAGGATGAGCAGGGTCGACCTTTCATTGTCGTCAGAGAGTGAGTTTACTCTCATCGCAAGCCTCACCGTCCATTTCAACTCGCCTAACATTATCTAGTCAGGGGAAGAAGAAGCGCCAGTTTGGCAACGAAGCCGTCAAGTCCCATATTCTCGCCGCTCGAACGGTCGCAAACATCGTTAAGTCGTCTCTCGGACCTCGCGGACTCGACAAGATTCTCATCTCCCCCGACGGAGATATCACCGTGACGAACGATGGCGCTACGATTCTACAGCAGATGGAGATTACCAACCATGTTGCCAAGCTACTAGTAGAGCTTTCCAAGTCTCAAGACGACGAGATTGGTGATGGTACCACCGGTGTCGTTGTCCTCGCTGGTGCTCTTTTGGAGCAGGCCGCCGATCTTATCGACAAGGGAATCCACCCTATTCGAATTGCCGACGGTTACGACCAAGCCTGCGATATCGCTGTTGCTGAGCTTGACAAGATTTCAGACACCATTGAGTTCTCTCGCGAGGAGACCTCAAACCTCGTCAAGGTCGCCCGAACAAGTCTAGGCAGCAAGATTGTATCCAAGTCTCATGACCAGTTCGCCAACATCGCCGTTGATGCCGTCCTGTCCGTTGCCGACCTCGAGCGAAAGGATGTCGATTTCGAGTTGATCAAGGTCGATGGAAAGGTCGGAGGAGCTCTCGAGGATACCCTCCTTGTTAAGGGAGTCATCGTCGATAAGGACTTTTCTCACCCTCAGATGCCTTCAGAAGTCCGAGACGCCAAGATTGCCATCCTGACCTGCGCATTTGAGCCCCCGAAGCCCAAGACCAAGCATCACCTCGATATCACCAGCGTCGAGGAGTTCAAGAAGCTGCAGAACTACGAGAAGGAGAAGTTCATTGAGATGATCCAACAGATCAAGGACACAGGTGCCAACCTGGCTATTTGCCAGTGGGGTTTCGATGATGAGGCCAACCATCTACTCCTCCAGAACGAGCTCCCCGCTGTCCGATGGGTTGGTGGACCCGAGATTGAGTTGATCGCTATTGCTACCAACGGCCGAATTGTCCCCAGATTTGAGGACTTGACCGCTGAGAAGCTGGGTTCTGCTGGTGTTGTCCGAGAGATGTCCTTCGGCACAACACGGGAGAAGATGCTTGTCATTGAGGAGTGCGCCAACACCCGAGCTGTTACAGTCTTTGTCCGAGGCAGCAACAAGATGGTGAGTGAAGATATGCCATGGTTGAGAACAATGCTAACATGCCCAGATCATCGATGAGGCTAAGCGATCGCTGCACGATGCCCTTTGCGTGGTGCGAAACCTGGTCCGTGATAATCGTGTCGTTTACGGTGGTGGTGCCGCCGAGATTGCCTGCTCTCTGGCTGTTGAGGACGAGGCCGTCAAGACCCCTGGCCTTGAGCAATACGCTATGCGTGCCTTCTCTGAGGCTCTCGACACTGTCCCCATGACCCTGGCCGAGAACAGTGGTCTCAACCCTATCGCTACTCTTGCAGAGGTCAAGAGTCAGCAGGTCAAGGCTGGTCCCGAGGGCCGAGGAAAGCTTGGTGTCGACTGCATGGGACGTGGAGACAACAACATGAAGGAGGCCTTTGTCATTGATCCTCTTATCGGTAAGAAGCAGCAGCTTCAGCTCGCCACACAATTATGTCGCATGGTCCTGAAGGTCAACAACGTTATTGTGTCGGGAGCGGATGACAACGACTTTTAGAAGAAGATAGATGAGCAATGAATGAATACATGCTTGTCAATCTTGTCATGAGTGAGGACTGGTTATGCAGGTAGATGATATCCATGTATGTATAATCAAAAAGTACTGTATATTCCTCATACTTGATGTTTGTTGTTGTGACAAAGTTAAGCATTTGTGATTGGATGCACTGTGATGATGTCTGACAGGGGTTCGGAGGAATTCCAATCCCCTAGCTTACGTCCATACAAACTTGACATACCTCATATAATTCCATCAATAAATCTCATCTCCCAGATCCGATACCAACCGTAGCATTGGACCCAAATTTCTAATGCAGCCCGCCGAGAATGTGGCAATTGCCTCGTCAGGGTCCTCGGCAGATACCGATACTTCTACTGCCGTCACAAAGAGACGCGCCATACCGCGAAAAGGCCACACCAAGTCTCGAGCAGGTTGCTCAAGTTGCAAGAGAAGAAGAGTAAAATGCGACTTACTTACACCAGAATGCGGTGCCTGTCAACGACTCGGCTTAGGGTGCGAATACTTGAATAAGTCTATGCTAGGTAGCCAAAACTCGGTTGCTATCTCACGACCATTACGGACTGACCCTGTCATGTTCGATTGCAATGATCTCAACTTCTTTCGACATTTTCTCTTCGAAGCATATCCTCCCCTCCCTGTTGATGGCTTCGCTGTGTGGCAGCAGGCCTCACAACTTTCACACGAGGTCAGCCAGATATCAGGATTATCAAATGAAAGATGATGTGACTAATGTGTTCTAGTATGACTTCTTACTACACTCAATGATCGGCCTTGGGGCATCTCATCTAGGCCTATTGTCACCTTCTGGATTTGAAAAGGCGGCCTTGAAACATCGAGTCATTGCAATCAGGGCCTTGAATAAGCACCTTGCAAAACCTGGTATCACTATTCGAGATGCTGAAGCAGCATTTGGAGCTATGCTTAACCTAACCTTTCAATCTGCATATATGGACGACGGACTCATAGACTTCCTCACAATGGTCCGAGGCTGTAAGTGTCCGTTCAAAGTTCTTTACATATGCTCATCATGTCAGGCTGGCTTGTTGGCACACAGTTCAATGTCGACATGGATGGCGGCATCTTCAAGACTTTTGGACGAGTGAGTTATCTCGAAAGAGTCAAGGAACTTATTCAAGTCGACGATGAATCAAACCACTATCTGGACAAAATGATCGCCGAGGGATTCTGTCAAAGTCTCCAGAAGCTTGGTCCGCTGTGCCACAGCGTTGCTGAACTGCAGTATCTAGCACATATGCAAAGAATCGCAACCCTAGCGTCTACAAATCCTGCTGAGAGTTTGTCTAACACACCCTTTCAAAATATGCCTATACTGATCTTCAGGCTATCATGAACTCACATTCTTGTACGATGGCCTCGGCAATCTCAACAGCAATGACTTTGCAACATTCGTCGACACCAATAATCACGCCTCACAATTGGTCATAATGCATCTACTCGTCCTCGAATTTGTCATGAGCCGAAAAGCACTTGAAAATAACAAAAGGTCTACACTAGGGAAGAAAGGGTACCAATGCAGAAAGGCCATGTCAAAGGTCTGGGTTCAGCAGATTTTGAAGAAGCTTCCCGTTGAGTATTATGAGTATGGCGAGTGGCCTCTGAAGTTCATCAATAGTCTCAATTACTCGTTTGATGATGAAGACCAGGTTTGGAAGCCTTTCTTCTTGAGCAGCGGTAAAGCAGTTTTACCAGAAGGCGAGACGCTATCTTTGGCTGTAAGGTAATATTGAAGTCGATAACCATCGATGGACGAAATCGTTTCTCTACAAACAACGGGGCTATTGCAGCTAAGAACAACCCATACCGCTTATCCCCATCCAAGAACTCCTCTACTATAGCTCTATCACAACAGAGACCCTGACTCAAACTCCTCCCCGCACCCCTGGTTGCTCTTGATCGACTCGGACAAGGCTATTTTTGTCTCCTAGCCAGCTCAACACTGTCGTCAGTTCCAACAGCCTTGAACTTGGCACCATGACTTCCTAGATACCGATTTGGATGGTAAATACAAAAGATACCAATAGCGCCAACCATTGGTAGGCTTTCAAAAACCCAGAAGAGCCACTCATTGCTGAATGCATAAGAGTCCTTCCCCCCAGCAAACTCAGCGACACGAAAGATGCAACGAATCTGACAAGTTAGATTACCTTGTGTTATAAGAGTGTCAAGGAGACTTACCATGATCAAGATGCTCGAGACATAAACTGCAAGCACCACCTTTTGCCACCCCTTGGGCGCATCTTGGACAGCCATACGATCCGCAAGAACATGAAAGCGTCTGAAAACACAGAGGAAAAGAGAGAAAGCAACAAGTTGGAATACTAGACCAACTATGAGGACTTTTACTCCAATTCTTTCCATCTTTCCTTGCCAGTTATTCGAACTTGCAATCCCGCTGCCACCGCCCTGAATGAGAAATGCAATAACATCGCAGGCGACAAAGATGGGAGTAAGTCGACGGCCTGGAATACTGAGAATACGGTGGCGAGAAGGAGGAAGAACAGCGTGGATCAGACGGCTGATGAGGAGATAGTTTCCAGCTGCAATGAGGACGGGAGCAAGGACCGTGTAAGTCAGCGTCAAGACAAAGGGGGTCTATCGTGTTAGTTAGAGATAAGAGGCATGTTGTTATATCAACTCACTATCTGGGACTGGTTTTTAACGGAATAGATCCTGAGATTATAGGCGGCGACTTCAATGGCCGCACCTACAACGACAACAATGAAGTACCAAGCTCGATACTTGATGAGGGTGAGATATGCAATGACAAGGAAGATAATGCCATAGACAACAGCACCAACCACAGCAAGTGGAAAGGATGGATTGTACATCCAGATAGACCCTTGGTCTGCCATGGCGATTTTGGTGAAATGTTTTAAAGCCGGGATAGAATGTGATGGAATCTGTGTAATTGATTGACTTGTTCTGCTAACTATCCTTCATCTCTTCAATGAACATCCATTCTATATACAATTCATGATATCGAGGCCACGCAATTTATCGTTTTTGAAAACGAAGAATACGTTGCCAAGCATGAAGATATCCTCGTTAGAGTGTTTGGATGCTCTTCCTAGAATCAGGAAAGATGCTGGTTGGTTGCTAGTAGACCCTAGTTGCGTGTTGAAAGCGATGAATGCGATGGATGTGGCTTATGGAAAACGATGTATACGAGAGCCAATCAGAGAAGGGCTTAAGGATCAGAATTACCTTGATTGAAATGAGCACAACGAAATAAGAACATGGCGTTGTTTAGAGCAGCTGAATGATTTACATCATGCCTTAGTGACTTAGTCGAGATGATAATATTTAGAGTTATTTAGACCGTCTTATTCTTCATCCACGTCATCTCATTCATAACCATATGACGAATGAACTCATCTTGAGACATCATTAAACTCCAAGAAGCAGATCCCAAGAACAACCCTGAAAAGACCCTGATTTTAGCGGTCTCAGAATATGACATCAAGTTCCAGCTCGGCTCAAGGGATCAGCACAAGGAACAAGGCATTCGGAGCCGAGGTGACGTTGATCTCACGAGGTGAAGGTATTCACATGGACATGAAGCAGTTGCAGGATTCTTGTAGGTGTTGTTTTATCCCTCAAACTCAAAACACCACATGATGCTATCTCGACATTGACAACTGGAGTTATTTCTCATGATCGAAAGGCGTGTGAGACAAGAAGTGTACTCAGGCCCTGACTTTGTTGTCAATTGAGGCAGATGATTGGGGTCGGTTGACGTGGGGCGCCATGATAGCATGGTGTTGCGGCAAAATAGAAGCGTGACCTAAAGTTGGTCACGCAAAAGATAATATTTTTATTTTATTTCTTGGTAAAGACTTTTTAGTCAGCGTAAACATACGTTCAAGTCATTCCGAGTTTGCAAGGCATGTGAGTTAAAGATGGGCGGAGACAATGAAGTTATTTGGTTTCTTGTGTGTCATCAGCAGCGCCTCAGAAGGCAGCCTCACGGCGGCGAAGCGTCGTACACTGCCACCCTCCAGCCGCATTTTAGCATTTTTTTGCAACTATTGGATCGTATGTTGTTAATTTATCTGACCTACCGTCGACTAGTTCGTCCACGACGCTCCGTTCTCGTCACGTACCAAAGGGGAAACGGCCCGTCCGTGGGAACTGTGTCCCCCCAAAACTGCCTTCACCGATGTTCTGAGGATGAGGATGATTATTCTCGCTGTGAGACGCCATTGCCACTGAGGGGTGCATGTGAGTCAGTTGAGGGCTTGCATGGTGTTGCGTTGCTGTAAGGTTGATGCGGGCCAGAGATGTTGTAAGTTGATAACTGAGCGTGGGGAAACAACAATTGAAGACGGTGAATCAATGAGAATAATTAATTAATTTACTGAATATGAGCTTGTAAAGGATTTAAAGAGTAAATTTCTTCTTATTTATAATTCTAGAAATTAGAGAGAAGCTTGTTCCAGACTAAATAAGATCATATGTAAGTGAGCAATTTGTGGTTATGATGTGATGGATTAGATCTACCGTTTACACCGTATTGACTGCCGTTGAAGATAAAATAATTAAATAATAACCAATGAATAATTTCCTTTCAGCCAAATGAATTAATCAAATAATAAAAACGGTGCAATATTCTGCCTTGAACCTGCACAGCAAAACCACACAGCACCGGGTTCCCGGGCCTCACCGCCCACGGTCATCTGCTTCAATTTGCTGAGCTGTTCATCCTCCACTCGCACTCCCTCACACTGGAACACAACACAACACAACACACGTCTTTCGGCATCCATTTCAAGATGCACACTCCCTCCCATCATCTCTAATAATAAAGAGAGGCCTGTCAATTAACACCACAACCCCAAGGTATAACAGATATAGATGGATGTGTCTTGCTTCTTCCCCGGGCTTACATGAGACACCCACCATCAACTCAACTCTACTCTACTTGACTGTCAAAAACTACAACACCAAAAAGAACAGAGGTCCGTCCATTTCCATATTTCAACCCGCATGTCGCACTCTCTGGTCCTTATGTTTGCCTATCACGGGTCAACAAACGACGCCTTATATGCGACGAGCCGTTTTGGAAGAAGGAAAAAGAAACTTTCAAAGACATGCATTACATACATGAAGGATACATACATCAACCAAGTACTTCCATCATTATCATGGCTTGCTTTGTCCTACATGCGATGCAACGTAATGACCAAGCCGGACTTATCTATGCACGGATGTCAAGTGTCAATGTCAATTGATTGATTTATCCATTCCATATCTTTTTACTGCTTCTTTGTTGCGGTCAAATAGCCACGTTCTCATCGTGTGCTCACCAGATCAAAATCAAGTTTGGTTGATGGCCTTTCTGTTGTGCCACGACATCACCGTCTCGTATTGTGATATAACCATATTTATCACATTTGCCCTGATTTTTCGTCGTCTGATTGTTTTCAGGCTCTCACAACGGCTCATCTCGAGATTATCGGGCAGCATCACAAGCCCTCCTCATGAATCGATTCGTACATGTTCAAGTTCTGTCACTAATAGACTTGTGATAGATCTCAGCCACCACGGCTTGTACATACGACTTTAGCCTAAATCCCTGTTGATGACTCCCGAGTACTATTGTCTAATCCTTGATTATTGATAAGTTCTATCCTCACCGACGCCGATCAGTCAGCCACAGCCCCGCGAGGCGAACCCCCGTGACTCTTCTCAAATTGGAATGTCATGTCATGTTCTCTCATCTCTCATTCATTGTGAACTTTTGATGTTTTCTCCAATGATCTTGTCCCATCCTCCACGAGAGACAAATGTCCAAACGGACACTCTTCCGGGCGGCTTCATGCATCGAGTCGTTCCCCGTCTGCAAGCAGGAAAACCAAGCAAACCCGATCTTGGATGCGGTGGTGATCTTGGAGAGGGACTGCAGCCGATAGTTTGCTTTTCTCCTGTGTAAGACAGCAGCAGCAGCAGCAGTCACTCAGGTCGAGTCAAGCAAACATTGCCCCGGCTTATGTGAGTGTCGTCCTCGTGGACCGTCTTGTGCAGCCAAACTGGTTCAACATTCAGGTGTTCAGGGTAGCACAGGTGGCTGGCTTTGACATTGACAGGGAGAGTCAGAATGCTAAGGGTCGATGTAGTTGAACCCTCACAGGTTTCCCCTGAAAGAGAGGCGTTTGCTTTGTTTGCTTGATATTGGATGTTAAAATTAACTGGTGTGTGCTTGCTTCCTTTGCCTTTCTTTGTTCTTAAACGGTGCCACAATACTATTACAAAGGTTGACCGTATTGAACTTTCATGAACATACATTTAATAAATCGATCCAATGAAATATTAGAGAGCTCAATATGCAATTTGACTTGACCTCGAAGATTTTAATTGGCGATTCTTTATTCTTGACTTTGGTGTGGTTGAAATTGGCTGTTGGCTGGGCTACATGAAGCTGGTTTCTTCAAAGTTTGACTCATTATGAATTCTTCAAGGCAAGTGAAATAAAGTATGAGTCAACTGTAATAAACATATATGAACCGTCAAATTGGAAATTAGCAGCTTCAGTTTAATGTCTTCGGGTGGAAAACATAGTGACTCATCTCCAATTCGGGTTAATCGATTTCATTCTTCGCGGCTCCAGTGGAGAAGCTCGCCACTACATCAACAACATGACGATATAACCTATAACACCAACGTCTCGCCGTTTCTATCACTTTCTCAACTGCATATCAGAGCCATTATTCTAAGGCTGTACAACACATTTTCTTATTTGCGCGGCGTTTGGGTTCATTTCACGACACTCGCTGATTTTCAACTTCAATCACCACCAAAATACCTCTGTCAACTGCCCAGCAACAGCCCACTAAAAACGTCATGATCTCTACCAAGAAGTCGGGTTCACCACAGACCCATAAACAGGCTGTGGCTGAAGCTTCGTCATCCCGAGTCGTCCCTAAACCTGTGCCAGAGTCTCAGGCCCAGGATCCTAGGACATATCACATTGAGCAGCTGAAGAGACGCTATTCGCCGAAGGAGACCACCACTCCAGACGGTGCAACTTCACTGCTGTTCAAGATCAAGCCCTCAGATCCTGACTTTCCATTTGAGTTGTCTGCTCTCGAGTGCGATGTCCGTGTCCCGCAGGCATATCCGGATGAGAAGCCGGTGCTGCATGTGAAGAACAAGGACATCCCCAGAGGTTTCGGCATCAACATCGAGAGAGGATGGGACGGACTCGTGGAGGAGAGACCCGGGGCTACATTGCTAGCTCACACGCGAGAGTTGGACAAGAATCTGGAAAATTTTCTGTCTGAGCAAAAGGCCGAGACAGTCAAGCTCGTGACTTTCAGAGACACGAGGCATGTGGAGGCACAAAAACCTCAGACAAATGAGCCAGCGCAGCCCAAGCAGGTGTCTGAGCCAGCTCCGCCAAAACCTGCTCCGGCGCCTTTTAAATATGTTCCAGAACCTTCGTACACAAAAGACGAAATCGCCGCAGCAAAGGAGCGACGTGCTCTTGAGATTCGTCAGCTCGAGGCGCGTATGAAGAGGACACCCGAGTATCGTCGTTCTCCTGATGGTGTCGTGTATACGCTACCTCTCCAGCCGCAGAAGCGCTCAGAGCTTCCACTAGGGTTGCAGTCTGTCCGGAGTCTTCATCTAATTATTCCGTTGATATATCCCCTGCAGAATCTCCGCATCCAGCTCAATAATGTCGAGCCTGAGGATGCAGAGCCCGTGGAGGATCTCTTCTGTGAGAAAGCAGCTGAGCAGCAGCAGATGTCTCTCATGAGTCATCTCAACTGCCTCGCACAAAACATACACAAACTGGCCAGGCTGGCACAAGCACAGGCACCCAAGGTTGAACCAACAACCCCGGTACCTGAAGACCAGCCTCAAGATGCAAAGGAAACAGAGCCAAAGTCTGAGAATAGCCACATTCAGGTGATCCCACGACCTCCTGAGTGGAGTCACGTCGATGGAGATGAGTCTGAAGATAGCTCCAGCTCTGATGATGCTGATGAGGGCGGTGCTGTGTTGGCAACCGAAGAAAAGGAACCGCAAGTCTCCATGCCAGGTGAAACCCCTGAGCGTGGTACCATGCTGTCGTTCCCTTCGATCGAGTTGCACGGGATTGAAATACTTCAGCTCTCTATTTTGAGCATCAGTGTCAAGTGCGACCGATGCAGGACAGTCAACGAGGTCACGGGTCTGAAGCCTGATGCCGAGAAGACAGCCAGCTGCAAGAAGTGTGCTACACCGTTTGCCGTCAAGTATCGACCTACACTGGTTCACGAGCATTCTACGAGGGCTGGTTTCCTCGACCTTGCTGGGTGTAAAGTGGCAGATATGCTCCCTAGCACGTTTGTTCCCACCTGCGAGAGATGCTCTACTCCAGCTCCTGGTCTGGTTTCAGTACGGGGATCATCCGTTACCAACGTCTGCCGAGACTGTCACGGCCATTTCACTTTCAAGATTCCTGAAGTCAAATTTCTTTTCATCACCCCCGGGTCTCGCCCTCCACCCACGGCAGGGCCACGGCGGAAGCAGGAGAAACTTGGCCTTCACGCGGGAGAGCAACTCGCCAACAAGGGCGCATGCTCGCACTACCGAAAGTCCTACCGATGGTTCCGTTTCTCATGCTGCAGCCGGGTTCATCCCTGCGACAGGTGCCATGATGAACAGGAGGATCACATCAATGAATGGGCCAACCGCATTATCTGCGGCTGGTGTAGTCGCGAGCAAAACTACTCTTCGGCGGTTGAAGCCTGTAGGTTTTGCGGTCGATATCTGATAGGTAGAAAGGGCAGGGGATTCTGGGAGGGTGGAAAGGGAACCAGAGACAGGAGAATGATGAGTCGGAAGGATCCGAGAAAATACAAGAGGATTGGTGGCTCGGCGGCCAAGGACAAAGAGACCTAGAATAGGTCTTTCTTGGCGGTTCTTTGTTACAGCTGAGAGGCGCCAGGCTGAAGCTTTCTGAGTGTCCATTAGCTGTCAGCTTGAATGTAACCTCGGATCAGCTGAACTATAATGCTCATCGCCACTGGCCCTCTATGCCTTTCTCAGCGGTTACGAGCCGCCAGTATTCACACGGATTGAAGATCTGCAACTGCAACTGCAACCACAGCAAGAATAGAAAAAGATTGTCACTGTTTCGCAAATAAGAGTACCCAATCTTGGACATGTGAAACGTGTAGGGAGTGGGGGTTACGCAGCCCATTCTGTGTGCTTCCTGATTCTATTCCCGTCGGTATCTCGCTGTATTCGCAATATGATTTGAAGACGTTGTAATGGAGTGTCACATTGAGTTACGAGGCGTTTGTGTGGGAGTAGATGGCGGCAATTGGTGGGAAGGTTATCATTGGTGATTATCGGGGTGAATAAATGGTTGCGAATAATGAATAAAGAGACGAATAAAAATAAGGATTAAATAATTAATGGTTATCCATTCAGAGTGATGGTGGCAAGCACATTTACTGGACGAATAGTTATGAACTTCTCAATAATCAGAATGCATTGAGATGACAATGAGACCAAAACGCAATGACACTGCAATGATTCCCTGGGTGCATATTGAGTCTTGCTTTGACTCTTGTGTGGAAGCCTCACGGGATATATATGATTTGAATCAACCCATAAGCATTATACGTAATGTATAAGATTAGATGCAGAGTTTTCAAGGGGTGTATTCAAAGAAGTCGAGCTCACCATCAAAGATCACGCAATTCTTCATCACTTTGTTTCTACATACTGCAGACCATGCGTTAATGCTGCAACCACATGCATGCTGCGAACTATTGCTGCATGTGAGGCCAGTAGGTACTGCAAGACAGGCGTTTTTATAAGCGACATCGGACAAAGTATACAAGTAATCACTTGTATTGGCGACATCGGATGCGTTGAAGGTTGAAGCGTGACGTACTGCGCGGGATGGTTGGGGTTGAGGTTGAGGAGGGGGATGAGAGCGTGGGATAGTGGTGAGATAATTTGATAAGGTAGATAACAATCACGAATATGTTTCTAGAAGTTGATATCAAGTCACGCAGATAACTGATGTTAACTTGTTCAGGCATGATGACTGGTATTTTGCTAATTCTCTAGGTGTAACAGGATAAACAACCAACGAATGCAGGTACAGTATCGTAAGATGCTGGAGACTACAGTACATGATTGAACAATGACTAACCAATGTCAATGTCGTATCAGCACACAATGTGAATGTGCCGTGTGCTTGAAGCCATCGTCAAACAAGTGATTCGATAACCAATGCGATGGCGTACCAGTTTACCCCACAGTCCACTCTGAATCATGGATTGCCCCTGTAAAAGGCATCACAGGACATGTTCTAGCTTTTCAGCATTTCCCCCGCTCTAAATGAAGCCACATGAGGGAACAAACACATACTTGCCCCTTTGACAGGAGAACTGAGAACGTGACGTTTGCTAGTTTGATTGCTGTTTGCTTCACTCCCTTTTGTTACTGATTCTGATACTGACCTGAGTAATGAGGTGCTTGAATGTGTGCGGATCAACGGACAGACGCGCCACGGACCGTCACCCGTCCATCACGGGACCTGATTTGTGGCTGGACGGGGATGAGATCCGTGGTTAGTTTAGTGTAAAATAGAGTCAGTTCTGTCAGATCATCTCAGGGCAGAGTTTGTCTGAGTTGAGCTATGGCTTTTGAAAGGTATTTGACTGAAAGCTTCAACTATCTATTCACACCCTCTTAACATTCCTTTGTCGAGTATAATACTCGGTTGACTAGAGTATCAGAACAAATGACCTTGATATGAAACGACTAAATATATCAATCATCTCGGCCAACCTTGTTAGCATGGTTTGACCTTCATACCACGGCCCTGGCGCCCCCGGACACCAGACACCTTCACACGTGCGCCATGACCCCCATGCTCGTGCCCTATGCCTGTCCATTCATCCCATGTTTATGCCCTTTCTCTTCTCCCTCTGCCAAGCAAACGTTCCCGACTCAGGCTTTGCCCCCTCGCGGGTCCTCTTCCGGCGCCGGGGCGACCCCTGAAAGTGACAGACAGGGGATTCACTTCTAGAAGGTCATAACAGGCATGATATCGTAGCTTGTTTGCGGCGTGAATTGATTGATGCCCAGTGATTTTATTAGACAAATGATAATAATCCATTCCAGGTTATTATTTTAGTTAATCTGCTCAAACGGTAAGTTATTCCATATTTCTTAACGGTGACCGTTTGCTGGCACATGTCCCTATAGTTGATGACCTTGAATATGTTGTACACAGAGATCCTACAGCCGCTTACTTTTACCACAGAAACCCTTCACGCAGAAACCAAAGCATGAGGCACAACTGACCTACCTTAAGGAAACATTTCATCGTTTTCAACTACCATATTAAACCAATAATTCTGTTAAAAATATCCGTAGACAGAGTATCTCCAACAAACAATTCATATCTCAAAACCATTTTAGCCTAAACCCATCATCCCAGTGCTGATAAATGCTTGCCCATCACCCCCAACCTAAATCTTCAACTTGCCTCCCTGATCTGATGATATTTCCGAGCTGCAGCGGCCCCGCTATCACTATCTCAACCGCTCTCGGAGGTCAGCCCGAGAAACCGCCCTTCCCGGGCAGATTTTTGTATTGGTATCAAATAGGCGAATTCTTCCAGCTTCACCTGATACTGTGATTGGATCTGCTCAATCTCGTTGCTCGGTAAAAACGACAGGGCATGGATATTACCGCGCAGAGGCGTGCTTGGGAGCGTGCTTAAACGATCGACAAGTCTCATCTCGAACCCTTGGCTTTACTTCCCGATGTCTTGGGACTCCATCGATATTGCGGTTAAAGCAAGGGGCATATGTTGGGCATCACCAACAAAACCAGCCTCCGCATTACCTTTTCGAGGTAAACGATAGTATCGGAGCCCTATTGAAATTGTTCCGTTAAATCTTAATCATGTTTTGGAAACAGTGCCAGACCCGCCCTATCGCTGTATCCCCGAAGCCACTTTCCGGTCTCGACTCTTCCTTGTCTTGGGCATCCGAATCCTCTGGAAGTTTTGGGCATCTTGCGAACAGACATAGGATTAGGGCTAGGCCGGCCATGATGCTGCCTGTCATCCAGAGGCACTGCAGTGCTGCTGTCACAGCGTCCATCATGGGCTCTTGTTGTTGATCAAGACCTCCCTGCTCGACAGAGGCTTTGATCATCTTCATGGCGTTGCTGGTCTGCGCTGTGTCTAGCCCCGCCTTTCCGAGCTCTTTCATCAGTTGAACGGAGAAGACGGTGATGCCAATGGCGATTCCCAAGCATTGGCCCATTGTTCGCAGGACATAGATCATGTTAATAGCATGTCCAACATCATCCTCTTCAACTGTGGCCTGTACACCGATGGACATGACCGGAATAAGCAGACCCATGGCGATTCCCACAAACAAGGTGATAACCAGAATCGCGGCTGTTGGGGTGTCTTTGTCTAAGATTGTCATAACTCCAAAAACGATGACCAAAAGACTCCAACCACCAACCATGAAGCCCTGGTATCTTCCCGTCTTGTACGCTACAAATCCCACTACAGCCGCCATAGGAGCAACTGTGATAGTAGCTGGAAGTGCCCACACGCCCGTCATGAGAGGAGACTGGTGCTTGATACCGAGGAAGTAGACGGCGAGATAGTATAGCACCATCCACATTAGAATGCCATGGATTGTCGCATTTGCAAACTGGAGGATTGTTGATCGATGTCGAAACATGCTTCTTCGAAATATCGGTCTCTTTGCTATTCTCTCGTAGAATCCCAGGCCTATGAAGGCAAGGATCGAAACGGCCAGAGGAACAATGACTGCTGCTGATTTCCAGGGGAAACGTGAACCACCCCAGGTAAGTGGGAGGAGAAGGCAGACGGAGGAGATGGAGTATAGTAAAATGCCAATCCAGTCGAGGTTCTTGATGAAACGGATATTGCGCTGGTCTTTATCATATCCCAGAAGGAACATTGCGCCTATCAGGCTGCCTCCAAGGAACGGAAGGGTACACCAGAAGATCCACCTCTGTTAAGTCAGTTAGATATTGCCTTGTGTGGGAACTCGAGGATACATACCCATTGAGAGTCTTTGTTCTCGACAACAGCACCTCCAACAAGAGGTCCAGTAATCGTTCCAAGAGCCCAAGAAATATTCTGATACGCCATCCATCGCGAACGCTCGCGAATCGGGAACATGTCAGTGAGTATCAGACCTGACAACGCCTGTGGTCCTCCAGATCCAATTCCTTGCACGGCTCTGCCCGCAAGAAGCATTGCGCTACTGTTAGCAGCACCGCAGAGGATAGTTCCAAGGATGAAAATCGCCAAGGATGCGATATAGGCTGGTCTTCGACCGACGACATGGGAGAGTTCGGCAAAGATGGGCGACGATATAGCTGTTGCTAGTAGGAACACTGAGCCCATGCTCAGATCTTCTGAGAACGAAGCATTGAGCTCTCTAGCAAGTGCCTGGACTTTTGTTAGCGAGAACCTCGCAAGTTTCGGGGTTTCTTACAGGAAGGACGACGCAGATACAAGTCGCATCGAACGCTTGAATGAGAGAAACAGCGTTCATGACAATCAAGATACTCAACTTGCGCCATTGCTTAGGCTCTGGTCTTTGTTCTGGAGAGACAACAGGCACGAGGCCATCTTCAACTTCTTCCGCCATTTTGTCTGTCGTAGTTGAAAAGAGGAGAAATTGTGAATTGCGACAGTGGACATTGATAGACTTTGTACTCGTGGTGATCAACCAATACCTGGATGATGATAGCACGCAAACTTTCAGGGCTTTCTCATGTCCAAACGTTAAATAGACGAGGCCACGATGTGTAATGGATTTCTTTCTTTAAATCTTTGTGGATGTTTATTTAGAGATTCTCTTAGAGTAATCTTTCTGACAGCAAAATGCAATCAATATCGATGGAGCACCTCAATGGCCCGGTCATTCTTTCCGGGTTTCTCATGTCCAGTGTTGTCTATTGGCATGTCTTTTTCATCGTCGACACTCTCATTCGCAGGTTTGCGCCAACCATTCACAAGCGACTCAAGAGCCAGGATGAGTTACGGAAGCTCTGTCCACTCATACTCGTGGTTGTTCGAATGACTTTCGGCTTTACTGTCTCTCTACCAGCGTGTGTCCAAGCCGCGCGAACAACGAAATGGGGAGTCAACCAGCCCCTGAACACCGCGGGTCAAGTCTGTGTTGTATCGCAACTCGCAGTGTGGTCTAATGAACTCCCCTTGATACGGTTCTACTCTCTTGAGCTGTTTATACACCACATTCTCTGCCTCGTTGCGACATCCAACATCATCCTCTCACCACCGATACACCAAATCAAGCCCCTATACATCTACTTTGCGTCACTGGTTGGTGATATCGGGCCAGGATCTGTCATGATCTTGAGAATGGCAGGCTATCATCTCAAGACTTCTCAGCTGATGTACTACGTCTCTTTGGGATCGACTTTGATCCTCATTTTCTGTCGCGTTGGGTGCGCTTTCTATACCCTCACCCAGGTGCTCACGGACCCCTACAATCTTGCAGACTGGGTTTGGGCTCTTGCGGTCTTGCTCTTTGGGTTCTACTCGATTTACACTGCGTTTCTCAACGTGAAACGACTTGGGATCATCAAAGTTGACTCTGAGCGGTACAAGATCACCTATTTATGTCATTTTACTGTACTCATCTCACATTCTTTCATGGCAGTTGCTTGCAGTGTTACACTACTGTCGACTTTGTTCTTATATGGAATCTTCCTTGAACGTCCCTTGAGGCCTTTGGAAACAAATCGACTATCACTCCACGGCCTTATCGCAGTCTCTGTTGGCTTGTCAGGAGCTCTTATTGCCAGGATCGTATACCCTCACAATGCCTCCCGGTCTAATCCATGGGGGCGTTGTTACGTTCCATTTGGCATAATCTTGACAGGCATTTGGATCTCAGTCATCACCAAATTCTCCAACTATTCGGACCGCGATACAGTTCTGGCATCGACAGGGGTTAACATTCCTCTGTTCTTTGCCCTTGCCA
Organism: Fusarium sp. NRRL 53497; assembly: GCA_013184445.1. Lineage (NCBI taxonomy): Eukaryota > Fungi > Ascomycota > Sordariomycetes > Hypocreales > Nectriaceae > Fusarium > Fusarium sp. NRRL 53497. The sequence goes on from JABCJZ010000179.1 coordinate 90,046, forward strand.
GGGTGGCTCAATACTACTCAACCAAAGAGGCAGAGGCAACTCGTGATGAAAAGCAGCCTCCAAACGACAGTTTCATCAAGAAACACATGGAGATGGCTCGTGAACATGCTGTCGCATTCACCATTTTGATGGCCCTCCTGACCTTCCAAATCCTGAGTCTCCCAGAGGCAGCACGTCTTTCACTTGCGGCATGTCTTGTGATCCAGCTCCGATGCAGATGGAACATCATGCCTCTGGCTGCTGCAAACCTCCACGGGACTTCTGGGGTTCTGCTAGCTATCATTCTCAGTCTTCTCGAGCCCGGCTTCATCGCTTTTGCCGCGACAGGAAGATTCATCCGACATGAAGCTTCCCTGACCGGAATTATCCTGAACTATGTGCTCCTTGGAGGGACCGTTTTGGCTGCCATTTCGATATCAGGATCAGAAACTGCATCAAGGCCATGTGAGACCGTGAAAAAGCCTTGTAGGTCAAAGAGATTCCACCCCGTCACTATTCTCTTCGTCTTCTTCTGCATCTTGCAGGCAATGTTGGTTATGAAGTACATCACTTTTGGTGAGGACACCCCCAAGGTTTGCCTTGGGTTCAAAAACTTTCGGTCTATTTTATCGGATCCGTTTACTTGGTTGGGCGCACTGCACATGGCCTCATTGCCGGTGGTCGTTTTGAGGGAGATGGAGTAGGGAATGTCCCACAGGTTATCGTGTCATGTCTGAGCAACATTATACCACTCATTCTTTGCTTGTAAATAGGGGATTATTAAGGTGTAGTCAGTTTGAATCATCATCCACCCATCCATTCTTGCATGTGTTGATCAGAATTTGAGGTAATGGAATCATATTTCCATACTCCTACCAACAAGCACCTTGAAGATGTTCTGATACAAACAAGAATCCCTTCTTTTCCTTGGTACCATAGCGCAACCTTCAAAAGCCCAACGATCAGGCGGCTTTGTATACCCTCCCTCCAGAGCCCATGATAGCAATCCACAGCCCCAACCTAATATATTTCGGCCACGAAAGACTAATCAGAACTCTGATCTTCTACATCTCGCAGGCCTCGAAGTACTCTATCCACAAGACTTTCATCTTGTCCTGGTGGGTCTTGCTGTACTCCATTCGCGCCTGTCTCTTCTTGCCCTGCCGGATCTTGTTGTGTTTCCTTCATGTAACCTTTCATGTTGCTTATTTCTCGAGTCATGGAATCGAATTGTGCGTTCACCTTCATCCAGCCGTTGGCTATGCTGTCCAGTTTCCATTGCATGCCATTTTGCCTTTCTTCTTGTTTTGAAAGCTTTCTCGCGGTCTGCGGAAAGCTCGAGTTAGTGTTGAATGACTTGATGTGAGGGTATCCATGGTCTTACTCTGGCAGACTCTTTCTCAAACCTCTTATTCGAATCGTCTAGAAGCTTCTCCAATCCATCGTGTTCCATTTGCATTAGCTTGATGTCATTCTTGAGACTGGCAACAGCCGTCTTGAGTCGATGGATCTCCTGCTTATGGACTTTAATCCTTACTCGCGCCTGTTCAAGTGTCGCGGGAGACTCGTCTTGTTTCAAAAAGGCGTTTTCAAATACATTCTCGTAGGGTCTTTCGAACTCATGACGAGGGGGGGTCTCCGTGCCTGGCCGCTTGGTGATATATTGTCTATCCATGTTTGCTGCAGATGTGTTGTGTTGAGTTGATTATGGATGGTAGTAATTGTGGGATGTGAAGAATGGTGAATGAAAGAGGAAGAAGAAAGAAGTCAACCAAGGTATTTGTCTATTGCTCTAATGGGTAGGTGCTCTGGAGTGCCGGTTGTGTCCACTCCTGCCTCCTGCTTGTAGTTTGCTTGCAACTGCAACCTGCCGAGCACTGGCAGTCATCCCATCTGCCTCCCTCCCTCACTCGTCACTCCGCCTTTAGGTAAATGCTTCCCTCTGCAACAAACAACACCTAGGTTTTTGCCTTCTCAACCTTCTCCTGTTACTTCTCTTGTTTCTTTCTCACTCCTCCTCCACTTCGCGACTGCACCATCTCCCTCTTGCCCTCTGAGCTTATCGTCTCGCAAGCCAAGCTGCCCATGTCAGCAGAACAACCACCGGAGATGACTCCTTCTCAGCGCGAGAAGGATCTCTCCGCGAAGCTTCAGGAAGCTGAGTCGAAAAACCATGACAACACAAGACGTGAAGCCAATCTTCTCACCCAGCTGCTCGAAGCCAAGACCACACTGCTCGAGGCATCTCAACAACGCGAGCACAAACTGTCGATCCAGCTAAAAGAAAAGACGGTCGAACTCGAGGTGTCTCATACAAGAGAAAAGCAGACCTTGACTGACCTCGAACAACTGGCTTCCGAATTCGAGGCTTTCAAGAAGCGCGCCGATGATCCCTCGACAGAGCTGCTCGAAAAGGAGGCTGCTCTTGTGGCATCTCGACAGCAAGAGCGGCAACTATACATGGAGCTTCAGGATTTCAAGAACGACTTTGCTTCTTATAAGAATAGCCAAAGGGACCGGGACGATGACCTAGAAGCAAAGAAAGATCTCAAACAGTCTCGAGACTATCTCAAATTGCAGTCGGCCAAACTCCAGGAGGCCGAGAAGAAGGTTGGAGAGCTTTCAGAAGAGCTGAAGCAATCCAAGCAAACTATCCTCACGAATGGAGCCAAGGCAGACACCAGTCACCAGCGCCTTTGGAATCGTTATAATGCTCTCTTGGAGTCAAAGCAGAACGAGCGCCAACAGAATCCTTTAACCTCTAGTTGCTCCAATGCCAAGTTTGGCGAACCGAGTACAATACAGCCAAGAGACATACAGTCACCCAATTTTAATGGACACTACCAAGAGACAAAGCGTTTCAATTTCGGAGATCGACCCCAGCAAGAGCACCCATTCGGTTTCCGTAGTCCTGGGCCTCAGCAACAAAATACCCAAGCAAATGCAACCGGTGATCCTGGAAACCAACAACACAATCCTTGGCTCCAAAATCATCCACAAGTCATAATTCCTGGGAGCTCCGGGAACCAGCAGCAGAAACCTGGGCGGCAACAGGGACGGCAACAAGTAAAAGCAGAACCTACCCCGGCAAGCTTCAGGTGGTCCTAAGCGACCTAGAATGCAGACATGACCTTCCCAAGGGCCGGTGGTTTGAATCAAGACCTTTTCAAGACATCTTTTCTTCAAACTCACGACGACCTCTCCAGGAGATTGATGGCAAGTGGAAATCGCTTGGGAGGTGATGTGTGCTGAACGACAGGCATAACTATGGGCGGTGAAAAGGCTCTTGATCATAAAGTGTGATCAGGTTTGTGAAGGATGAAAACATTGGGGTATATCAGGGATAATGAAAAGAAGAAGTGTATGGGACATGTCTGGGTTGGAATTTACGGAACATGCTGCTGAAAAAATGATTGATGATGTCTGGGGCTCACAGGGGACAACTTGTTAAGACACTACTATCGAATCATCAATTGATCAGTCTCTAGTGATATTTCTATCGCTATGCTTCTCTAAGCTAGATGCAGTGTTGAATTGGAGAGCTTAACGGTCATATTCTCCTGTCCCGTAGCGGTGCCGTGATCTCACATGAAAGTTGAGCGAGGGCCATGCAGCACGAAGACTTATCGTCTGTGATATTGACCGAGATAGTGCCACAACAAATAGTAGCTCTTACAAAAGAACCCTATATGAGAAGCGTATATCGCAAAGATCTCCTTTCATCCAACCGAGCTCGTATCATCATCACCTTCAACTCCTGAATGGCAAGGTTCCACTGCATATTTGAGACGGTGGACTTTACTACGATGCCTAGAGTATGTTGATCTTGAATGTATTTTCACATTCCCTCACTCGACAAAGTCGGATGTCTCTTGAGCTTGTTGAATGTTGATCTCCAGATGACCAATCTCTGGTGATGCCATTCAGTCTTTCGGCTTGACTCGGGGGTTGTTAGATTATCAACACTATCATTCGACTTGATGACATCGTCAACCCGTCGATCCTGCGAGTCATAACGTGCTGTCAAAAATTGATTAGCAAGCCAAGTTTCTACAATAGTATAAAAAAGTGGCATCGCGTCAATAACTTGACATCATGGTAGATCGATTCACTATTGCCGATCTTGTCATGATGTAATCGATGCTTTTGGCAATCCGATCCCGCACAAACTTTAGGAACAAAAGCCACATCTGGAATCTAGTTACGGTTCCTGGCTAATAAGAAAGAGTCAAACAATTTATTATTCACAATTTCAACGTTTATATTGCTATGCACACTCCTGGCTGATCCTACGCAGTTACAGTATCCATCCTAAGGAAACGCAATGTACAGTAGAAATACTTTCAAGTCGTTGTGCGGATCTTTGAGATTGAATTTCTTCAATTATAAAGCATCTATTCATGATGCCAAGAACCGATAGATATGCGATATCAGCCGAAATATACTGGTTAGAGAAACTTGTCTATAGTCTGATACAATGACTAACTCCAAGTCCAGGATACATATGCTGATCTATATGCCATTATAGAATGAGGTCTATCCGCAGTTTATTACGGTATGAGATCTTTATTGAGAATCTTTTCCATAACTGGCACCGTTAACCTACAACTACAGTCATGTGAAGCAGTATGAGGTATCGCGGGGCTGATTACCACTTCCACCCTCCTCTCCCGTTACACAACCAGTTTCAGTTCAAGCAATAAACTATTAACTTTTGACAAGGTTAAATTCCCTGACATCATGTCTGATCTTATTTGACCGAGGTAGCTGAAACGGAGTGTTTCAATGTCCGTTCTCGGCATCACGTGGGAGTAATATCATCAGCACTCGCATGCATGCATCTCAACTCTAGGCTGCCATTCAACTTTCATATGATTGATTGTCATTGCAATTAAACCTTACACCGACTCGGGACCAGGGAGGGATATTCTGAAATCTGACATTATCACATTGTGAGTGCCAACGCATCGACTCGGCCCGTATGCCACCATCCTCATGGCCACGGGCCGTGGATCGACACCTCATCTTTGGTGAATACCACCAACCTTCAGGCACAGCAACACCCTCCGTGTTATTCTGGGGTATCAGGCCATATTCCAGCTCCAGGCCCGCGGATCAGACCCTCGATGCATCCGCAGGAATAAGATGGCCAGCATCCAGGTTCTCCGCATCAACCCATCACCAGGCCTCCCCACTGACCATCACATGTCTCCTGTCAAACCAAAAGGAGAAGCTGCCATCTCTATCATCTCCTCTTGATTGCGGCCCTCCGATCCGGATCAGGGTCTTCGGTCTTCGTTTGCACGGCGTAGTTTCTCCGTCGGCTGACCCTAACTATGTTCCCCGGAGCATGGGGGTTTGACAGCCAATTTCCCAACCCACGCAGAACCGATTGCTTGGGAAGTTGGGGAAATCCGGCCGAATTTGGGGGTTGAATTGCTCAGGAGGGGTGGCAACTTGACACTTGATAGCAAAACACATGGAAGCCAATGGCCTGGAAGCTGGAAGCTCCCCGTGGCATGATACCATGTCAGCTGGTACAGGGCCCTGCAGGCTATTATGCCTGGTAAACCTGGGGTCCGGGGTAACATGAGTTTGATATGCGCGACCGCCTGTCTAAGGAGCGTCTAACCAGAGGCGCAGCCGAACTGCTGATTACCAGTAAATGATTATTAGTCAAGGACTCTGGATAAGAACTGTATTGATTTGTGTTTGGGACTTATCAGTTGAATACACTGGACTCTATGGCATTAGAAGACCCCTTTGCCTACATCACCATCAACAGTCCTCAGCGGTTATTTTGAGCATATTAGACGGTTATGGGCCGATGAGGAGGCTTATTCTTCGATCGACAGGACATCTTTATGCTAAAACCAAGCTGGTGGTACACAACAGCTAAGCATTTACTATGTCCATAGCTGGCATGTTTCAGCATAGCATGGCTTGGCTTCCATGAAAGGATCTTGACAATTCAGCCGCTTGCAAGAAGAAGCACATGATAGTCAATATGTGGTTGTCAATACAACGTATCAATACCAAGGCTGATAAATAAGAACTTCAATGGCCAATATTATTCCATTACCCCCAACCCCAACCATGATCAATTACCGGCCGCGGCACAATGGCTTTAAACTCTCGGCAAAAGATACTAAAGGGGCAAAATCAACGGCCAGCTTCCCGAGCGCGGAGAAACTTCACCACGTGGTGCGTTGAAGAAATGGTAGGTACTTGAGATACTTGACAAACGCTGGAAATTGACATCTGGCCAAGCTAAGCACTAACGCGAGGATCGACTAGGTTAACCATTCGGCTTCATGCTCGGCAAGTCTAGTAACCTTAGGAAGTGAGTGGTGTCCTCAGAGGGCATCTGTTGTCGGCATCCAATCTCAGCATTAAGGTTGCCAAAACGCGGCTGAACAACCGTCAACCGAAGTGTACTGTAGGTACAGAAGTCTGGTGGTGTAGATCCATGGATTAGCCACTCCAACTCCTCGAGTCTCACTTGAATCGTAATTCGCAACCTCCAACATCTCCAAGTGTTTTCCCCTCATCGGCGACTCCGTTGATCTTGAGCTATGAAACGCATGCCCACATGGCGATTATCGATAGAATCTGATCGCGGCCCCATATCGCCAACTTCGCCTCCTCGTGGCTAGGGTCATGACACAGTCACGCGAATTTCACGTGCGAAAAATATGTCAAAGAGTTAGCCAAAGTCAAACTTGGGTTCCATAAATTTGACACAACAGCTCCAATCAGAAAAGACCAATTACCTTGCTATTGCCGGCCCGATAGAGGCAGCCAACGGTAAAGTGATATCAACGGCTTCGAGAAGGGCCGCGGCGAGACAAAGGAAACGGTCCCGTCCCAGCAAAAAGGTATTATTGAGGGGCCGAGTAGCGCCGCAGAGCCGCCGGAAACAAGATGTTTCTTATCAGTGGAGATGTGTTGGAGTTTTTGGAGTTTTGTTCTGGAGACCTTCTGGATCCATTCCATCTCACAATATCCTATGAGCCGCACATGTCTGGTTGATATTGGGGCACGGCGGAGACAGATGATGCAAGAATCAGATTTTGATGCCCAACTTAACCGTTTGCATTAGAGTTTACAAGGCTGATTACAGGCCAAACTGTACAGTTCGTTTGAGATATCTTCTCCACTATGGATCCAAAATGAGATTGAGTGGAGATGAGCGATAAAATAAGGAATTATTCCATGGATTTTCTAAATTTCTTATTCGTCGAGCTATTGTCAAGGTATTTACAACTAACAAGACTTCAAGTTGCATCTGACATTGCGATACTTTCACAAAATGCTAGAAAATACCGCGTTGTGTGTGTTAGTTTGACATGCCCTCCTGCAACATCGTCAACAGTTTCCTTTTCGAGCCTCAGCTTTAACGTTAACCCGCGCGTGATCGAACCAAAATTCATAAAGGTGTGAGACTTTCTTCTCCACGTGCGGGAGAAGACTTCTAGAAGGCCTAAAGGTCTCATTTGGGCGATAAGTGATTGGTCGGGGCGCATCGGATTCAAGACCGCACACCACCAGCCTGAGTAGGAATAGACTAATGGCTCGTGCTCGTGCTCGGACAACACATCATGAATAAAGGTGTGGAAGCAAGGTGTGGAAGCCTGAGGTGTTGACATGGATTGTGACGACGGTGAGATTACCGCGCTTGTGTTCCCAAGGTTAGATGTCCATCCATGTCTGACAACGGGCGAGGACAAGCGCGGTTGTCACCGTCCGGGGAGATGGCCGGCACGAATATTGTTTACCGAGCTCACCTCTCGGTAGAAGTGGCTGTAGGTTGCAGTCCGTAAACAGCTGGTGCTGGTTCAGATGTGTCTCATTTCCAGTTCAACATTCGGTCATAGACGACCGAGATGACCTCGTCTCTAAATCAAAACACTACAATCCGTTTGCATCAGAGCATCATTGAACAACGCATCAATTCCCAAGAATGCGAAAATCTCATTCTCATTGCACAGATCCATAGCCGCGTGATGATCATATGCGCGCTCGTCAGAGTCAAGATCTGCGAGATTTGGAGATTCTGGGGTGTCGCGAGACGAGCCCATTGACTGTCACCCCAGAATATGACGTAGCCCAAACTCAGATCTCGATGGATCTTGGGGAAAAAAAAACATCGATATCAACTTGAGTTTTCGATGTTGGCCAGAGTTTAAGTTACGGCTACAGCCTGCATACCCGTTGTGACGTTGTTTAATTGATCACCAGCCCTGGTTCACAACCTGCTGTTTTGAGGTGAGGACAATCGAGATATCGCATATGCATGTGCCTGGTTTTTTTCTCGTCGCACACCACATCCTTTTCGTTGAATAGTTTTTCTAGTTCTCCATCGGTGATGTTAATACGACGTCGACCGTTTTCAGACGGTGGTGTTCCATTGATACATCAACATCCAATATTCAGCGCCAATACGCTCTGGAGCATCTACGGTGTTCGATACACTAAAATCGGACAAAATCCATCATCTCGGACTCCCCCCGGGTTTCCGGTCAGTAAATTAAATGGTAAGAGTTAAGTAAGCAGTCCCGACTCTTCTTCGTGGGTGCAACCTGATAACCTGTAATTTCTCGTGTCAGTGGATGTTGGTTCCGCCAAACCCCAGGAACCCTTTTCCATTAGTCGTAGCCCCGTCCGGGGAGGATCGTGGTTGACAGTAGTCGAACTCTAACAAAGACTGGGGTAAAACCATGCAACACACAGTTACCAATTATTCCATTAATTTTTATTCATGTCAGTCAACTGATTCGATTATTTCCTAGTTTCTTGAACGGAATGCATTTTTCTTACTTGACAGGCCAGGGGTCAGATCCTGGGCTTGTGCCACGACTCATGCAAACGATGACATAGACCACGAGGAATACATTTCCTCTTGAGGCAAGGCGAGGTTAACAAGGCTTGCTCCGGCTAAAGGTTGATCAGGTCACAGGGCAGGTTAACTTTTGACAGGTGCTGTAGCAAACACTTACAGTGGGTGCTACAGGTCCTCAATCCACGTGAGACCCTTCTGATGTCAGCCATGACCCGTCTCTAGATCTGTCGGCATTCCTTTCAATTCAGGAACCTTGGCGTGCTGTAGATTCGCTGCAAGTGACCTTAAACTTGGCAGTGAGAAAGATCTACAGCTTATCTTCAGAGGGTCTGTTGACTTGATGCATTGCATATCCAAGGCTTTTGGCTTGCACCCTCTTGTCCTGCATCAGATGTGAAATCAAAAGCCTTGACCGTTTGAGCACGCAATGGAATCAGGCGGTGAATGAGCGGCATTAACACATGAAAGACGGTCAACAAGCATGAGCTCAAAATTGAGCAGAGCATGCACGTCAAGAAAGGACCCTTGCTGCATTGGCATTTCACGACATCCACTGGACTTGAGCAAAAAACACCTCTTGCGCCATAAAATTCCCCAGGTTTCCGTTTCCGAGAACAGAACCAGTAGATGGTGGGTATGAACCCGACCGGACAGCCGATGGACGGAGACTCCACTCCCGGCGGATTGGCGGGACTTGGATTAAAAGACACAACTTGGAGGGGTTCTTAGAATTGAAAGCCGAATTCGACCGATATCCATGGCTGCCTGTGCCGAGGAGAGTTGCAATGAAATGGAGAATGAGAGGAGGCTGCAAGACATGAGATACCGAGCTGTCGGAGCTGTTAGTTTAATCAGGAATGCCATACCTACTCGCAGCCCATCTAGCACAACATGAGCTACGGTGCCTGAACCCCGAAGCCGCAGTAGCTTGGCTCGGTAGTCCAGACCAGACGGCATATCATGAGACTTTGCAGATATTCAGGCAGCATTCTTCAAATCACTCGGCATAGCAACAAAACGGGATTGGGGCTTAAATCTCCGGGAGCTTCAAGTATGGCTCAAACCAACAGAACCAACTCATTGCAGCTCTCAACAGCAGCCAACTCATGCAGGGTCCTTTTCCTTCCGATTTTCCGATCGGTACTGGAGCCAATCTGACTCGTCTTGTCTCCATAGCAAAATATACACAAAAAACTCTCATTTCTTATTGGCAGGAAAACACTTACCCGCTATTCACGGGACTTTGACTCGATTTTTCCAGTATTGGGTTTAGCCTAAACGACATATCTTCCTCTGACAGTTTTGCTCTTCTTTCTGACTCAGAAATAGACGCCCCCTGTCCTGTTCTGCTTAGAAAAGACCCAACCCAACCATGCGAAATCCCTTCCTCTCAGCCACGAGACAAGACACATGCACGCCCCCCCTTGCTAAGATCCTCAATTGGTTTAGTTTCGTTTTCTCTGTCAGCTCCAAAACTCCAAGCACACATAAAGCAATCCGATATTCAGTGGGGACGGAAATCGATACCTTAAGGGAGCTCCAACACCATGTGATCTTCTGCTCTGCCTGAAGGCGAATATGCCATACCATTCATGTGGAGAAAGAAAAATGATAGTCGGATGACCACAGAAAATTCTCCAGATTCTCCGCAACAGTATGTGGTTCTTTTCTGGGGAATTGAACACGTCAAAGCTTTATTAAAGAGGGGAGATATTGATATTTGGTTTTTGTGTAAACGCCATTGACGATGGAAAAGGTACATGCCGAGAGTCTGAGCTCAGGCACACAGAGTCAATCGAGAAACATTGCTTCTTGCATGCACTGTCAGACCTGAAGGACTTCCCCGGAAAATCCTGAACGGGAGAGGCGTTCGTTGTCTCTTGTCTTGTCTTTGAGTCTCTGATTTATTTCCCCACACGCAGGGAGTCAAAAGTGAAACAATTGACTGGCTCTGATTGAGTGTCTGTCATAACTTGTCAGATATGACTGATTTCAAACACGTCTCCTATCCAGCCTCCTTTTAATTGTCTTTGAAACGATTCATCCTCATTCACGGAGCGAGAGTCCGTACTCCTTTCATTTGGTTCACGATGTCGTGGCGCCTAGCTCTCTGGCTGCGGCTCCGCAAGATATGGCGTCCTCCACAATTTGGCCGTGAGGAGAGGAATTCAAGGCCAGTAGAACGCGTTGAAATAGGTAGTCAAGAGTTTGGGCTTGACAGACGTGTCTAGAATTGGGAATGCCTTGTGTTGGTGTAGAGCTGATGATAGAATTCAGTAGTTCTTGTATAATACGAGAGGCGATGCATGTTGGGTTGCTTCAATCATCTTCAATTACCTAAAGAACTATCATCATACATGCACATGCGGTCAGAGTTAAAAACTCAAAATAGTTACTAAAAGATTATTCAATATAACACACTTTCTCAGTCGGTGGCTTGTCGCTACAACCCATCCTTAATTCCCAATTCATCCCAGGTATTGTAACAAGAACGCCGAAAAAGAAATGAACAAGAAAATATCCGCTTGTTCCAAGGAACGGAACGCCCGAAAGATATTATTCTGGCCGAGTGCGGAGATACAGATACAGGGAGTGGTGAGGAGATTGGACGTACGCGTATGGTTCCTAGCGGTTCCCCTTCAGCTCAATGCTCACTGTTGAAGGCTGGGATCGGTTTCTTCAATACCGATGCCGGCGGGACTTGGACACCAATTCATGAGAGAGAAAAGGTAATCACAACCCATGTAAAAACTCAATGGCGTGTGGTGTCAGATCCAGATTCAGATGGCTTGGCAACGCTGGAGATGGTGTTGAACATGCCAAGCCAGTCTTCTATTTCTATTACTATACATGTTCCTGAAGGCGGCTCAAGACGGTTGATGCTGTGTTGTTGACAGTCTTGTTTACTACTGCGCTGTTAGCTCTGAGATCCCCAACAAAGACTGATGCCTTATGCTAACGACTAAAGTAGCTGCTGCATTGCAGTATTCGACAGCACAACTGACCGCCCTCAAACTACGGGAATTCTCGCAAACTACCATGTTCTATTTTTCTAGTGACTCACGCCAGTCACTCCCGACAGTTTGGTACATAGTAGAGACTTTAAAGTATCTCCATTACATGTGAAGTATACCATACTCAGAGTTGAGAATGATGAAAATTGTCTCAACGATTCCAAGTTTTGACATGTGCTCACTCTGACTCTCTCTCCTCTTCTCTCAAACCCCAAAAGCCAATTGATCAAGTCACGAGCCCTACAAAGCCTGCAGTTCTGGCTTGCTTGGTTGGGTCTGTGGTCTGCCACACTCAAATGGACAGAAAAGGCTGGTGGCTTGTCCTCCCCGAACCAATGGGATTTCTGCCTGTCAGCATCAAAACGGCCGTTGGTGTTTGCCTGCAACCTTCAGCTCTGAAGGCTGCTGGCCTTGCTGGCTCAGAGTTGAAAAACACCCGGAATTGATGACGTCCATCCTGGGTCATGTCTCTAATGATCCTTGAACTATCCAGGAACCTTGGAACCCTTCTGACAACTCACAATGCAATGTAACATTCTATCACAACACCACACACAATCACACATTGCGTCTTCATGATCGATTCAAGTTCAATGCGAATATTTTATTCGTGTTTTTGCGGAAACCTCTTTCTCATAGACAATTCGCCTTTTTTGCGAGTTTTTTTGATGAGTGACTCGTTTGATCTTTTCCTTTCCCTTCCATTCCTTTTTCCTCCTCTCTCATACATTCCTTTTCGCTGTCATCATCCGCTGACTTGACTTTTGTTTTCGCCTTTTTGAGCTTGCTCGAGGTAAATCAATGACCGTATTTTCGTGGCCCATGCCCCGCCTTGACTCAGGTCTCCTCCACCTCAAACTTTCATACCGAAATCATATCCTCAGGTTGCCCTAGAAATCTTCCCCTCGTATGAAAACTACAAGTACAAGTGCCTCGAGCCTGGTGAATGACGAAACAAGAGCCGGCCGCGGCCTTGGAAAAAAACACGATTTCATGGTATCATAAAGTTGGAGTCCCCGCCATGAGTGATTAAAAGATAAAAATTGACTTCAGTTCCGTTTCGCTAAACGAGTTGGTAAAACAAATGCTGCCAATTGCAGCCAAAACGCTCAATGCTGATGTGATGATGCCTTTCGTGCGCCGTCCAATGCACAATCGTAGTGGGTATAGTTGTGTCGGTATGGTATGGTATAATATGGTATGGGTATCATTCACCACCCTTTGGAGTGGTATCCGTCGCTGGCCTCCTTGGAAAAGTATTGGTTCCAGCTGCTCGCGTTTACATCCTCGCTCTTCTTCATGCAAGGCTTCTCAGGGTACTGCTTCAGGTTGGCCACATCGTGCGATGTATGTCGTCTCTTAAGGACAGCATTGGCTGTCGAGGACTTCTGCTGTCGCTCCCAGAGGAGATGACGTCGAAGAGACTCGGTCAACTCAGTCGCCAACATATTGCGACGAGTGGTGCGAGGTGACAGCGCAGCTTGGGGTTGGATGTGTTGGGGACCAGTCATGATGGGCTGGGCGCTAGACCTAGGCACCTCATGGATAGGCTTGAGACCAGGACCACGCATGCCCTTCATCATCAAGGGAGCCTCGTCAGAATCATTAGGCGAGACACCCAGTGAAGGGCCATGGGCCAAACGAGATCGGGGAATGGCTGATGTCGATTGAGAAGCGTGGTTGCCAAGATTGCGTGCACGATCATTTTGAGTGAGCATAAGAGTGATAAGAGATCGTCGCGAGGTCAAGTTAGGCTTGGAATCAACTCGCTGGAAGAACTTGTCATCCATGCTAGACTTGCCGCTCTCCTCCATAGAGTCCTCCCAGTCTGATGAGTCGTCATCGTCATCAATGGCGCTCTCGTCAATGTAGTCGTCGGTGTCCGAGTCCACAGCAGCCTCATCATCGATTGTTCGGGTCATGACATTGTTACTGAATGAAGCCTGCTTCTTGCGACCAGAGAGGAGAGAGCTAGGTCGCGATGAAGCCATAGCGCTCTTGAGAGATCCGTCCTCTTCAGAGGAGCCACCAATCTGGAACACGGGCTTCTTAATGATGGGAATGACGGGCTTGCTATTGCTGAGGCTCTGGTCCTGTTCACTAGACGAACAAGAGCCACCAAGCGCAAAGCGAGCGGGCTTCTTGGACTGCACCACCTTGGCAGCGGGCGACGACTTAGGCTCGGGAATTGCGTCTGATGATTGAGCAGCTCCAGAGATAGTTCGAGGGGTAGGGATTTGGGAAGGTGAGAATCCACGCACGACAGTAGTGCGAGGGACGCTTTGAGGCGAAGGCTGTGGCGAGCCCTCTGAAGCTGTGATAGACTTTGCAGGTGATTGCGACTCGGTTGTGGTGGAACCGGATCGCTCGAAAGCAGGAGGTACTGGCAAGGGCTCCTTGGCGACAGGAGCAACATGAGGAGGGGCCGACAGAGGACCCTTGTCCTTGACGATAGAAACAATCATCTTCTCGAAGTCGTCGGAGCTGATGTGGCGTTCTCGCTTGCTTCGGGTGCTGGCGCAAGAGTCTTGACGTCGTACACGAGGGCGGGCGATCTCAAGTGGTGCTGATACTGAAGTAAAGTCGACGGCCTCTTCGTCTACGAGAGACTCAACACTGCCAGATAGTTGAGGCAGATCGGGTATCCTTGACTCTGAAGGAATGTTCTGGGGAAGAGTCTGAGTAGTGGGTGCTGTCTTTTCCTCGTTGTCTACAACAAAGGTTTCTCTTTGCCAGAGTCGCCAGCTGAGGTTCTCTAGTCTTCGGCCTTGTTCAACAGAGTCTGCGCACCGAGAGAAGACTGACTGGTCAGCATATAAGCAGTCGGCACATATAAGAGGCAACTCACCTGTCCACATGCTGTACAGGTTGGCGGGATTGCCAGTATCGACCTTGTGGATGACGTTCGCATCCACTGTCAAAACATGAGTATCTAGGCGATAGGGCATAATGTGCTTTGAACCTGTCGAATACTCGACTGAAGAGTGTCAAGGGTTGGTGCGAATAAGTGTAGTTGAGGTTGAGAGTGCAATCGATGTAGTCGAAGGGTTTTGTGCAGGTCGTCGGCAAGGGAAATCGAAATTCGAGCCGACAATGCGCCAGAGCGTAGTGAAGAGGTTGATTGTCGAGGTGGAGTGCCTTAGTCTTGGGCGGTGAAGTCGAGAGAGTCGAGGTCAATGCAAGCGAATTTGGCGTGCGAGAGTGATGTCGAGATGGATACTTCTGGTCATGGAGATCCTCGAGTAGACATGTACTGTAAACGCGATTCTTGGTGCAAGGTAAAGTCGTCCTTCGAAATCCTCTACAATGGATATTGGTTTTGGTGTAGCTTGGTGTATGTGTATGTGTGGAGGAGGACGAACAATCCGGGGGGATCAAACGTAGTTATTCTTGTTTGGCCCATGGGAGGGAAGACGGATTGGGGGAAGGGAGTCGCGGTGTGCGCTATGTAAATGGAGTCTACCTTAGTACAAGCACGAGCACACGCCAGGTCTAGGGGGGGTGTCGGACCGCGGGGGCGTGAGGCGAAAGGGTGTGCGAGCCATGGGGGGCTTCAGGTACGTACCAAGAGGATGGAGGATGGAGGGGGGATTGGAAATAGCGGGTACCACCCAAATAGCACAAGCCCAAAGTCTCCCAGTACAAGACGAAGGTACCGCGGCGAAGGAGAATTTTCGCTCACACTGGCAATCAATGGGCGCTGAAGTGAGTTACGGTTTTCTCTCAAGAGTCCAGTGATTGATTCCTGTGGGGTGCATCTCAACTCTACCTTCCTACGGATACAGAGGCGTGACCAGACGGATTTAGTTGTGGGGGTGAAGTGGCGGCACAGCAGAGCAAATGTACAGCAAAGCAGAGCAGACAAGAGCACAGCTGCTCATCTGTTGTATCTTTGACTCTCTTCTCTGTTCTGTTCGGCTCCAACAAAGGGACCTCTCAAAGACAAGAACCTGCCAATGTCATGTCCACACCAGGGCACAGGATGAGAGAGGTGGAGGTGGATGGAGGCCCTGTAGGCTGTTCGACTTCGGTGACACAGCAGACAAGGACAGGGCTTCTGTCAGGGGAGGAACACGGGTGGAGGTAGCAGAGAGGGGGAGGCAAATTCTTCCTGGTGACCAAATTCCACGGGTCTTTACCTGAAGAGGCACTTATTATGTTCAAGCAGCGGGTCATTTTTATACCTAACAGAGTTTAGACTCAAAGGCTCATAGTCAAGCCCGTTTGGGCCATATCTGAGTTACCTCATATGGTAAGTGATCCACCCTGAGGCAGTTATGGAGCGAGCACAGACGAACGCGGTCTCGGGAGCGAAAACGGTCAATCTCTCAGTCTCCCCTAATTCTTCCCAATAGGGTAGAGGGTCCTGGTCTCCGTTTGGCGTTCTGGAACGTTGACAGCTCTGTCTATCTCCCTTGAACTGCTCCGTTCCGAACTGAGACCGAATCGGGCATCCGAGTCCAGAACTGAGGATGGCCTTACCAGGCACAATTCCCCCCACTATCAGTCTCTTGGACCTGTCGCCCGCGGATGAGGCACCCTGTAGCCCGCTATTCATTCATCAGGGACCGGTCTGAGGCCCCATCACAAGTCACGTTGGTGACTCCAAGCCTCGCTTTGTTCTGTTCTGGCCCGGATTAACCGCGGTGTTAACGCGCACCAAAACATTTGATGCTGAGAATAGTGAGACTCGGTAAGGATGAACGGGTCTCTTAGAAGCCTTTAGCTCAATGGCTTCAAGGCACATGATAGACCCTGAAAGATTGCTCGCCGAGTATGGCACTGAAGACCCTGACCGGTCATGTTGATGGTGTTTTTGGAATTGAGCTTCAATTCCAATCCCAACTCGGCATCGTCAACAGACGCCCGTATTAGAAGCGTCAATTGGTCCGCTTGCAATCCAGGCTTCCACTTCAACGGCGAATTGACGTGATTCCAGGCGATCTGGGATTGGAAATGAGACTTCTGCTAGTGATTCTCGCCCTGGAGAAACCCCAGAGGATCGTGGGGATCCATTGACTTGACCCATTCTCAATGGCTTTACGGATACCAAATGTCTGGTGACCCCGTGATAACAATGAGCCCCCAGATTGTCATCCGCATGCTGCACCTCGCCTCCGCAAGCGGCCACGGGCCTTTGAGTGATCTCGCCGGATATCCATTTGTCCACAAAGCCAGAGGAAGAGAAAGAAAGGAAGGGCTGGCTATACGCGGTGGAAGCACAGGCGGGTAACGACCGATAACTGATGACCGCGTCGCTGCACCTGACCACGGAACTCACCCCGACGGGACGAGGCCGAGTCGAGTCACTCCAGACTCAAGAGGTGAGGTTCTCGAGCTGTAACCATCCGTCTCCCCAGAGTCAGTCGGGCATGCGTTGCCCTCCCGTCCGTTCTGCCGCGTTGGGGCGCCCAATATCATGGGATAAGCGTGACCACGGACATATGCCGAGGAGATCAGACGAGAAACTTGCGACCGGCTCTGAAATGAATATCCCGAGGCTTCAGTGACGATGTCTGGGGTAGGTCACCTGCCTTGATGCTCCAGGATCCTCGGCACCACTCATTTACGAGAGCCTTGACATTCACAGACGGCAGAGGCAGACTTGCATTGAGCCTTGTTGACCTGGGTAGAGATGAGCTGAGGCCCTGCTAAGGCCTCTGTCGTCATGTTCAGGGGCACTTCTTCAGGGTCCTAGCGACTCAGCGCTTGGCGCTCTAGTCACCAGACGCTCTCTGATGCGACCATCCATCCCAACCGCTGTGAGGTGACGCTTGCCAGCGCATAAAACAGCATCTGCAGCCGCATGACTCTCCTGAAGGGCCTTCTATTTTCACATTTTGACCTTTCATTTCTTTGCCTACACCGCCCGGCTGTAAGTACAGGGCTTCAGTTGGACGCCTCAGTAATAATCCTCGTCGCGATCATCACAGCCTGTCTGGGTTTCCAAGTTGACCATCAGGTCTCCTCAATGACTGGTCAGATTTCAGAGTGCCGGCAGGCTGGTGACCCTTGAGTTCGCATCATTGCCTGTCTTTGATATGTTATTGGAGACTATATGTTTGTGAAGTTATGCATCTCCCAGCGCCACGGATATTAGATGCTCATAATCCTTGGCTAAGAATTGCTATCGTCTTCAGACAAAAGTCTAGGGTATTCGATACCGGAAGAAAGATCAGATCTTTCTCTGAGGGTTTCTTGTTGCCAGAATTCGTTCAATTCGTTAATTACTTTCGCCACGGCATGTCTTTGTCCTTTTCATTAGCATTCGTGTAATGAGTTGAGTGTGAGGCGTGTGAGGCCATCGATGATGAGAGATAGGTTGCGGCATGCTGATGATGAGAATGGCGTGTTTGAGAATGCATATGATATGTTGTGACCATCCATGTCAGAGCCCCTGGCAATTGATAAATCATGACATCTCGATCATCTTTCGGCTGCTCGATCTTGCAGTTCAACCTGTCTTAATAATCACCTGTCCTGCGTTGGAGATCTGATTGCCGTCCATTACTCTCACTTTAGCCCCACGAACCGCTGCATGCCAGCAGCTAAAGCTAAAGTGGTAGATCGCGGTAGACCAGGATAGTGATCATGATGAAAAATTTGACGTGCCTGTAGTTGTCCATGATGAAGATATAGATAGATATGAAAATAAGGTGACTGCGTATTTTGTACATCAGGCACAATCCCTGTACTCAATATTCATCACCACCATCATGCAAAACTTCCTCTTGTCCGACCTGATGGCCAACAGAAAAAAAGGAATGCGGCTTTATGACGTCTCATGGAAGCGCCCCCGTCCCACTGCCAATGCTGTATCTGTACCATTGCATCCAATGCCACCGAAACGTGGACCAGATACGGATACCATGAATAGGTAGGAATGCGGTATTATTCCAACATCATCGATTGTGATTGTGCGTGCGATAAAAAAAGAAAGAGGGGCTTGAGGGCATTATCGCAACAACAAGCAAGCATAAAACACCGAGACTAGGAAAAGAAGAGGCCCCAAAAGTGAGGTGAGTGCTAATAATTCACCTTACGAATCGTAACATCATAACCCACCTCAACCAGCTAAAAAGCTCACTGCTCACCTTAGTAGAAGACTCTCCCCCGCGCGGGCCGATAAGCGATAAGAGCTCTTTCTTCACACATCATACCCTCCACTTCGTCAGTCGGTTCTTGGCTTCCCTGTGCTGCCCCTCGTTATCCTGACCTCCAGCTGCGTCACCGACTGCCCGGACCATGAAGCTGGCGCCATAATAATTTCCCCCCTTCTCTTGACTGAAAACCTGGTGAGACCATATTCCATCAATATCATCCGTTGAAGCCGGCGCTTCTCTTCTCTTCTCGTTATTTTCCTGTAAGTATCGCACCCTCCCCAATTGTCTGCTATTCTGTTCTCATCATATCTTCTGTTAGAGCGAGCTACACTATCTGCCCCGCCACGTTTTTTCCTCTCTCCGGACGGGACGGCTACGCAACATCCTTTAAAGTTTCTTACTTTACTTCAACCTGGTTCTGGCAAACCTTGAATCGACTTATCCTCCTACAACCTTCTATCCATCTTTTTCGAAATCGCAAAGATGGCCCCCAAGAAGAAGATCGCTGTCATGACCTCGGGAGGTGACTCCCCAGGCATGAACGCTGCTGTCCGAGCTGTCGTGCGCATGTCCCTTCACATGGGCTGCGACGCCTTCTGTGTATATGAGGGATATGAAGGCTTGGTGCAGGGCGGCGACTTTATCCGACAGGTGCAGTGGAACGACGTCCGAGGATACCTCTCAGAGGGTGGTACACTTATTGGTACTGCTCGCTGCATGGCCTTCTATGAGCGCCCCGGTCGCTTAACGGCCGCCAAGAACATGGTTCTTTCCGGCATCGATGCTCTGATTATCTGTGGTGGTGACGGTTCCTTGACTGGTGCTGACAAGTTCCGATCTGAGTGGCCTTCTCTCCTGGAGGAGCTTGTTTCCAAGGGAGAGCTGTCCACAGAACAAGCCGCACCTTACAAGCACCTCAATATTGTTGGTCTCGTCGGCTCTATCGACAATGATCTTACTGGAACTGATGCGACCATTGGTTGCTACTCGGCCCTCGCCCGTATTTGCGAGATGGTTGATTACGTCGAGGCGACTGCTTCTTCACACTCGCGCGCCTTCGTCGTTGAGGTCATGGGACGTCATTGCGGTTGGTTGGCCCTCATGGCTGGTGTCGCAACTGGCGCAGACTTCGTGTTTATTCCTGAGAGGCCCCGTGAACATGACTGGCAAGAGGAGATGAAGGTCGTTGTTAGAAGAGTAAATTTCATACGGAGACAGTATTTCTTAAGTATGCGCTAACGACTTATAGCATCGAGACCTTGGAAAGCGCAAGACTATCGTCATTGTCGCTGAGGGCGCTCGCGACAAGGACGGTAACAAGATCGGCGCCGAAGAAATCAAAGACATCCTCGCCGACAAGAGCGAAGGCGGTCTTGCTCTCGATACCCGTATTACCACACTCGGTCACGTCCAACGAGGTGGTACTGCCGTCGCCTACGACCGAATGTTGGCTACCCTACAGGGTGTCGAGGCAGTCAAGGCTGTCCTTGAAGCTACACCAGAGACCGAGACTCCTTTCATCGCTATTAACGAGAACAAGATTGTCCGAAAGCCTCTGATGCAAGCTGTTGCTGAGACCAAGGAACTCGCCAAGGCCGTTGACGCCAAAGACTTCGAGAAGGCCATGTCTTTACGAGACGCCGAATTCGCTGATCAATGGGGCTCTTATATGCTGACCACAAACGTCATGGTTGACGATGCTAAGCTACCCGAGAGAGAAGTGAGTTTCATATGCCCAACCTGTGTTATAAGTTCTCTTTCTGACCTCTGACCTCTTAGCGCATGCGAATTGGTTTCATCAATGTTGGTGCCCCTGCTGGTGGCATGAACGCTGCGGTACGTGCCGCTGTTGCGTACTGTATCTCAAAGGGCCATGAACCTCTCGCTATTCACAACGGTTTTGCTGGCTTCGCCCGGCACCACGATGACAAGCCCATTGGTGCTGTTCGCCCATTCGACTGGCTCGAGGTTGATGGCTGGGCAAGCAAGGGTGGCTCAGAAATTGGCACAAACCGAGAGCTCCCTGGCGAGTCTGGCATGGAGCTGATTGCCAACCTGATTGAGGAGCACCACTTTGACGCTCTGTTCCTTGTTGGTGGTTTTGAGGCTTTCCACTCCGTCTCACAAATGCGCAAGGCCAGAAAGGAGTATCCTTCTCTGTGCATCCCCATGGTTCTTCTCCCCGCCACCATTTCCAACAACGTTCCCGGAACCGAATACTCTCTGGGCTCAGATACTTGCTTGAACGAGCTTGTCAACTACTGTGACAAGATCAAGCAGTCAGCGTCTGCTACCCGTCGCCGTGTGTTTGTTATTGAGACCCAGGGTGGTCGTTCCGGCTACATTGCCACTCTGGCAGGCCTTGATGTCGGTGCCTCGGCCGTCTACATTCCCGAAGAAGGCATCTCTCTTGAGATGCTCAACTCAGATGTTAACCACCTCAAGGAGGTATTCAAGAAGGACAAGGGCCAGACCCGTGCTGGACGTCTGATTCTCGTTAACGAGAAGTCCAGCAAGGTCTACAATGCTAAGCTAATTGCAGACATCATCCGCGAGGAGGCTCACGACCGGTTCGAGAGCCGAGAGAGTATCCCTGGCCACGTCCAGCAGGGTGGTGTTCCCTCCCCTATGGATCGTTGCCGAGCTGTTCGTCTGGCCATCAAGTGCATGCAGCATCTTGAGGGCTTTGGACGTAATGCTCACAACCATGTTAAGAAGGACCCCAAGAGTGCCTCTGTTATTGGTATTCAAGGCTCTGAGGTTGTGTTCAATGCAATGGAGGAGCTAGAGGAGAACGGTACAGATTGGCCCAACCGAAGACCCGCGACTACACACTGGCTGGGTCTGTCTGAGGTTGTGGACATGCTAGCCGGTCGTCCTGACTACCCCAGGCCGGAGAAGAGCTTGACAGGGTTGATCGCAAAGGACACAAAACGTGGTCTGTAAGGGGAATGTCACTAGTTGGCTATTATTACATTCCTAGATTGGCATTGCTTCTTTTTTCTCTCTTCTTTATTCTTAATGATAGCTCAGTATGAATGATATCAATTTTAGGCGTTCAAATAATAATCTCTAGTGAATTTCCTATGGGATAGGAAATGTAACAACTTGAATGCATATAAAGCCTTCATTGTATACTGTTGACGTTATACCATTTCCTGCTACGCTCTCAAGTAATACGAGAGAAAATGATTCACCTTCACTATGGGACTTTTCAAGCTCTCAAGCACACTTAAAATAGTCAGCCTTATGCCAACGACACTGAGTCGAGAACTCATGATCTGAAAACGCCTGCCAGCCATCCTATCATACCACCTATCGAACTCTACTCTTATAAAATACGTATAACTGTGATTCTCTTGAGGGTATAGCTCTATTTTTTGCTGCTCATATGTCATGTCGAGAGGTGCGCGCTTACTGTAAACTTGTATTTGGTCTGTTCGCGCGTAGAAATACTGACGGCAAGTTCCCAATAGCTCGCATATATAACTATAAAGAGAACAAGGTTCACAAAGAGCCTGAAAGTTCTTTATGTGAACAGAACAGGTAGATAAATTTAAGACTAGGTATGGGAAACTTCCTATCTTGTCATAAATAGCAAGCATAGAGAATATAATAGCATAGGGTCCCGATTAAACACAGGCCAATTAATTGCATGTTGATATTGTTTCTACTGTATTTTCTCTAGATACCTAGTACCTTTAACCAAGGGTCGACCTATTAACCTGAGAGACATGCTGATTTAAGTAATAACAACCTCTAGCTGATAAAAAGGAAGGAGGGAAATAAGAGGAGCCACAGACTCTCCAGGAGGCAGGTAAGAGCAACCTGCCATCAGACATACCACTTAAGAATTCATTCTGTTAGCCCAATTCTACTCATACATCCATCCATCCATTCTTTCACTCATATACTCCATTCGAAGCCTTACCTTAGGCCTCTCTACTGATAGTATCCGTATGTATTTTTTATCATGACTGAGGTGGGTTTAACCACTGCCTGCCGAGTTCAATCGCTGGTGATGAGGGTCAACCACTTAATCAGCCACATTACCGTCTTCGTCCTCCTTACACCCATCCTCCTCTTCCAGCAACAAAAATATTGGGCAGCAAAAATACGAATTAGAAGGCATTGGGATTGCTCCCGCCAGGGCTTGAACCTGAGACCTTCGCATTACCGGATACTCGGAATGAAGTATTAGTACGACGCTCTAACCAACTGAGCTACGGAAGCCGTCTAATTCGATGTCTGGCAATGTCAGTGACAAGCACTATGATCCTATCCCCAGGGGGTTGTCACCAGATGCTTGGCAGAACCTTAATTAACGCCGTTAGAAGAATTGGAAGGAAGTGGACATTCTCTTGTTTCATTCTTCGACAGATAGCAAGTTTCAAGAGAATCCAGCTGTGCCCAGTTATGAACCCTGCTTACTGTCTGTGCAGCATGTGACATGTGACAGACAGCCATGGAACAACGGCAGATGCTCAACATTGATGCCTCAGCGACTCAAAGGGCTTGACTAGGAACTGACAGCTGAGGATGGCGGCTTATGGGGTTCAAGCTCAGGCTCAGACGCCTCGTTAGGCTCTCAGCGTCTGGTCTGGATACGATGATTCTCAGGGATCTAATTCTTTGAAACCCCAGTCCCAGTCAATGACGGGACCACTCGTTTTGAGATTCAATGCCCAACGCAACGGAACGACGACTTAGACTCCATCTCCATCGCTGATCACAAGGGCAATGATTTGCATGCAACTCTATGCGGCAGAGAGATAAACTCACAGCACTCACGTTTCTCAGCTTGTTTGCTCCTGTTATCACTTGGACCAAAATTGACATCCGGACCTTCTTATCGACCTCACCGAGTCGCATCTCGAGTCTACATGTTATTCGCTGATGTGGGGCAGCTTCTCAAAGCCCTGTTGTGGCTCCCATCTCGCAATGCACTGGGGCCAAGGACCAGGAGATGCCGGGGTGTGAGCTGCTGCACTATTGCGTCAGTACATCCACACACACCATAGCCAGCTTGGATGTCAAAGAAACGAGCTTTGTTCTCGTAGGGTTTCGTCAAAGAAGGGAGCACAACAAAGTCAAAAAGCCGAAAGAATCCAAAATTGCCCAACGGATGCCCAGAATAAAGAGAGGCAACAGGTATTAACTCTATAAGGGGCAAAGAGACGATCAATGATGGGGCCTTGGGCAGAGACAATTTCCGAGTAGAGTTTGTCAGGCTGGCAGGTCGCATGTCCTTTCTGGCTGCGCTTGACCCTCCATCTGAGTGCTTCGCGTGGGAGAAGGGGCCATCTCATTGGGCCGCTATGGTAGACTCATCGTGTTTGGGGTCGTAAGGCAGGCAGACTGACTGACTGACTACCTCCGGTACTTGATGGATCATTGGATGGGCATACAGTCAGTCTAATGTGGACATTCGTTGATGTCCACACCAAACAAGATCCGTCTGAGGTTGTCGATTTCACAACTCAACGTCGGATGAAGGTTCAATCAGACTTGCTACATGCTATTCGACGAAAGTGCAACAGGCGAAAAGATCATCGTTCACATATTAGTTCTCCCGTCGCGGACCGCTGCCACCATCATCCATCCATCTTCGGTCCCTCCATACCTAACGTTAACCTTGGAGCAATCCCCGCTTTTGCCCACTACAACAGCAGCTTACAAGGTCCTGTCTCGTCTCTTTATTCAAGTCAAGTCAAGTACCTTATCCAGACCAAGACCTAGCCCAGCACTGCCCAGCCCAGCCTACCAGCCCCTCCATTAACTAAGAGTCAAGGTCACGGCTGACACCCTATTGTTGGCGGGGGGTTCCCTCTCATTATTGCTGTCGGATGACGACGTTCTGCTTTGCTTCCATGCTCCGTCCTTGGTCGTCTGGGGCCTGATTCTTGCGGCGCTTTGCGGCTTGCGCGCCATTAAACCCACCTGACACTCATAAACTCTTTTTCCTTTCTATTTCTCTTGGCTGTTGCTATTCTTCCTCTTTCTCCTCCTCTCTTATCCCCTCAACAACATCGCATTCTTTTGGTTTTGGTTTTGTAGTTTGCAGCTTTGCTTCTCGCTTGGCTTGTGACAAGACCTCACCGAGTCTGAGGCTCATCAATCACCATAACCATAACCCCACCTTGCTTTGAAGTGTGACGACATAGCTTTTTGCACTCTTTGTCGCAACGCAACAGCCTGTTTAATTGAGTTGGCACCACCAAAAGTGTACATACCAGCAACAGAAAACAGCATTTTACTACACCAACATGTCCCGCATCAGGGCCACCGAGTTCGAGGAACGGGATTACTACCCTGCTCCTCGACGATCTGCTCCAGAAGGTCTCGATGAAGTCGATTATCGTCGCCGCACCGTCACAATCAGCCCTCCCCCGCGAGAGGAGTCTCGCACACCCGCCTTTCTGCGAGATGATGGTCGCCGAACCGAAGCTGGTCCTATGGTCTTGCGCCAACGTCAAGTAGAGACCATCGACCGACATCGACCCAGAAGCCCCAGCCCAGTTCGTGTTCGAGAGGAACGCATCATCCGAAGACCCCGCAGCATTTCCCCCAGCAGCCACAACTCTCACGACCATGAGCACGAGCGCTCTCGCACCAGAGTTTACGAGCGAGAGCGAGTCAGAGAGCCCTCTCAACCACCTCCCAGGCGAGCCCCTTCGCCAGCCCGTGTGGTTAGATACGTTGAGCGACCAAAGTCGCCTTCTCCCCCGCCTGCCCCTCCAGTTGAAGAGCGGGAGCGCATTCGCACTCGCATCATTGAGCGCGAGAGAGCTCCTTCGCCCCCTCCTGCTCCTAAGCCATCCCCTCCACCTCCTCCGCCTCAGTCTATCCGCGGACCTACAATCGAGCGAGAGGTTATCACGCACTATCGTGATATTGACCATGGTAAGCACACTGAAACTCTAATAATATGATTCAAAACGTTAACTGTTGCAGGCATGATCAAAGCTAGACCCCCCACTCCTCCTCCCCAGCCAAAGCCTCAGCCTCGTGCTCCGTCCCGGGTCCGAGAGCGGGAGACAGATATTGACATTTCTTTGTCAAAGAATAGAACCGAGGTGGACGTTACTCGCACATCTCGCACTCGTTCTCAAAGTCAGGAACGACGATCCGACTATCGCGACGATGAGATTGTGCTCCGACGTGAGTCCGAGTCGACCCGACGTAGAGCGCACTCTGCTGCTCCGCTGCCCACACCCGGCGCTGTTGACGAAGAGGGCGACTATCTAACTGGCAAGATCGACTCCCGAGGCAAGATGGGCGAAGCCTGGGGCGGTGCCACCAAGGACTGGACTCTCGTGGATGTCCCTCCCGGCACCGAGCGCATCCGCATGGACGGAATCGGTGGTGGCAGCACAGAGACAAACTGGACGAGGTACAGCGGCTCCAGGAAGAGCAAATTTATTCCTGAAAGAGATGGCGCACCCGCTCCAGCGCCAGCGCCCTCCCCCAAGCCTATCCTTAAGGAGCCCTCACCTCCCCCAACCCGTGACCGTCTGAACGTGTCCATCTACGACCGTGAGAGGGAGATTGATATCGAGAGAACACGAGAAACACGCTCTCGACCTGCTCCACCACCACCCAAGGATATGTGGACCGAAATTACCAAGGACCTCGTTCTACGCGAGGCCATCGAGAGCTCGGGATATGAGTATGAGGAGACCAAGGAATTTTACTACATCATGGACTACCTCAAATACGTAAGTACCTTCCTGAAACCCATAATCACGAAATACTAACATTTGCAGGATGATGTTCTTCGCCTGGTTGATGTTTCCGATGAGATTCGACGATCTCGAAAGCAGCGCGCGAGAGAGCTCGAGTATGAGAGAGAATACCAGTTCGACTATGAGCGTGACAGTCACAGACACAGCCACCCTCGTTGGGACGAGGTAACGGAGCGGGAGACGTTTTATGACACACGCCCTCCTCGAGGCTACCTGCGTTAAGTCTGCTTTGTTTGCTGGCGTTCTCATTCAGGGTCACTTTTCAGAAGGACAGCAGAGAGTTTGGGTAATGGATACCTTTTTTGGCAACTACAGACATGTATTGGTGTCGTGAGTGATGGATGGGCTTTTAGTTCAATTCATGTTGGGCAACTTTGGTTGTACGAATTACGAAATCATAAACAGCGGATGAAACGATATGAATTGGAATTGGAACAGGATTGAACGGAACGGAATGAAATGGAATGTATGTAGATGTTTGGTTGGTAAGCACAATTACGACTTATGACAAGAATTAAATAACTATACGTTTTTAACTATATGTCTACTGCGTAGTATTTGCTTGCTTGTGAAGACTGTAGACAGAAGAGTGAAGACGACGTCTCGTGATGAGGGGCTGACGAGACATGGAAAAACTGGTGACCTCATGGCCTTCGGGATATCCCGTGGCTGCCTACCCCTCCATCGAGGGGCACTTAGAAGACCCACGTCTTTGGTGCTTGCAAGGTCAGCATGTAGTTATCACAGGTTTTTGACAAAGCCTTTTACAGGTTCAATATCTTCTCTTTACATACGGCGACAGGCACTGATTGACTATAAACCAGTTCAGGTCCTTCATGGTGATTCTCTAGTTTCTACAGTACAGTATGTATACGTCAAATGTCTAAGAAGATTGTGATATCTCAAGACAAAGCTGGCTCGTATTTGACACCGGGAAATCGAGATGACATTTCCCTGCCATCTCAGCCTAGTACAATATCTTGGTATTACCTTTGGTCACTTGGTTTTATGCCCTAAAGGCCTGTGTTGTCAGATCCTGGAAGACGTCTAGACGTTTAAAAGACTTGCAGACGAGAATGGAGCCCTTGACCACGAGTGGGTAGGGGGGGGCATGGGATCCAGCCGCGGTTGTTCCTCTAGTATGAGAAAGATATCGTTGTAAGGAACTGCTCAGGCATAATGTGAGGGCTGGGTACACACTGAGGCAGTTGTTGAGTTGCTGATAGGGATGAGAACTAACAATCAGAAAGACTTACATATAACCTTGGATGGAAGTACCACTACACTCGTAATGTGACACGACGGGTATTCGAAGCTGAGAACTTCACATGCAACAACGGAGGAGAAAGCATGAGGGTTCATGAACCTATTGTAAGAAAAGGGCTAAACAATACAAACATTGTGAAGGACAGGGCAACCGGCATGACAGAGGCTTAAACATCGAACACCACGACAAAAACCAAAACCAGAAGTTGTGAAAAAGACATTTCTACATCATGAAACACCTGGGGTCAAAAAAAAAGAGGGCATCGTCAGTGCTGGCCATGATGTGCAGCATTACGGATGCATAATACATGGCCTGTGTGGTGACTGGTGAGTACCAGTACCCGGTGGGAGCAGGCAGGGCAGGGCACGAGTCACATCACAGACTTTCCCCAGACTGGACCCCTGGAAACACATGGAAGATCCAAATTCCAAGACGAAGCGAACATCGAACATGGACCCTCTCAATCTGACAAGTCAGCTTCATTTTGATAGCGGCCCAAAATGAGTTACCCATCACGGCGTCAGTTGGCGGCGTCGGTTGCTGTGGAAGAGTGGACCTATTTACTTTTGAAGAAAAGAAATCAACACAAAACAATAGGTACGTTAGTGAAGAAAAAAGTGAGAAAGAGAGGGAAAGGGGTTTGTGTTGTTGTGTGTCAGCTAGACAAAGTGATAATTTCAGATATAAAATGAGTGTTGTTAGTAGCAAGACTATCCCATTATTTCAAGGGAGTAGTTTGTGCTATGCTATGCCTAACTTAACGGTTGCTAGTCAGGGCCCTGTCGTCCCTGGATGGCATGGCAATTGATGGCTTTTGCTTGGACTTTCTTTTTCATGTAAGCCTTGCGGTACTTGACCATGGAGGTAGATACCTGCCGGAGCCGGGTTCACGCAGGCTGCGGCTTTGCTTTGCTGACCTTTGATCTTGATTGACACTGTGCCATGGCCTGTGCTAATTTCTTCACCGCGGGGGCACTGTGAAGCATACAGTGCGGCTGCAGATTAAGCGAGGTTCTTCCCGCCTGTAGTTTGTAAGTACTAAGGCAGGTAATGAAAGCAGGTTATGAGTTATGCGTTCATAGTGGAGGTTCTTCAAAGGTTCGGAACTAATACATGCAGAGTGAGTAAACTTGAATCAAGACAGACGACAGACAGCCTGCATAAGCACCTAGGGGTCACGAGACCTCAAATCTATTACAAGTCTCATGTATCGTCTCATCATAAACAAAACAAAACAAAACAAAACACAACAAAATATGCTGCAGAAACTATCACACCAGCCAGAAAAGGTACCGGTCCCGCAGCAAAATGGCATGGCCGTCGGTGTGGAGGGGTTCTCTATGCATGCATAGATAGGCACAGTGAGTGAGGCTCAGGACGCATCGGTAAAGTAAGTAGAGATAGTGAATCAGTGGTGTTAAGTTTCTAGAATGCCTTCTTGACGTGACTGCAGCCTATTCTCAAGCTGATATATCTACTTATTGGTCCTCCTTTCTCTCAAGTCAGGCAGCAAACATTGTTGGCTACCTACCTACCTAGAAATAACCGCCTTTGAAAGATCACCGCTACACAGTGCAGCACAGTGCTATATTAAGTGGCGGTAGCGAACTTCATAGGTAGGTGCGAGTTCTCGATTGCCATCATCAAGCCTTTGACCTAAAAGGACATTACTTTTTCTTCTACAACCTCAAGTCATACAGTACTGACTCTTCTTTTGTCTATGAAATTAAGACTCTCTCTTCTCTTTGCTATCGATCAAGCATCTCAAAGGCGTCAAATCAAACAAGGCCCCGTCCCATCGGTTTTTGGCCCGCCAAGCTCGTTCGACCCTCATACCCGTTCTTTTCCTCTCCTGGCCTGAGCCCCCGTCGTGGAAAAAACCCCCGCCTCTCCGCCTCATCCAGAACAGTTCTCTCTTCCATCTGCCAAACTTCTCGACACGTGCGCCTAACCAAAGGCTCTATTTTTTTTCTTCTTCTCCTTCATTCTCACACACTTCAGCCATTCTTGCGCCTCGATCATTATTGATACCTGCCGAAACCGCATGACGAGACGCTCTTAAATCGCCAAAATGTCGAGCTCAGAGATAAACCAGGTGCTCGCAAATTCGCTTTCGCCTGGTCAGTATTCCACGCCCTTGCCCGTCGATTGATCCCTCCGGTATTCATCTGCGGTCGAAACGGACAAATGCTAACTTTGATCAGATGCGAACCTGCGAAATGCTGCCGAGCAGCAACTTACCCAAGCCGCCGAGAGCAACTTTGTATGCCACCCCTGATCCTCCCTCATTCCGAATATTGGCTGACGATTCACTAGCCCCTATATCTCGCAACCCTCGTACAAGAGTTAGCAAATGACTCTGCCGATGGCTCCATTAGAGCTGCTGCCGGTATCGCCCTCAAGAACGCTTTCACAACCCGAGACTTTGCTCGTCACCAAGAACTGCAAGCAAAGTGGCTTCAGCAAACAGACGATGAGACCAAGAACAGGGTTAAGGAGCTTACCCTCCAAACCCTCAACTCTTCCAACACTCAGGCTGGCACTGCCGCTGCCCAGGTCATTTCTTCTATTGCCGCCATCGAGCTACCCCGTGGCCAGTGGAGCGATCTACTGCCTTTCCTCGTCAAGAATGTGAGCGAGGGTGCCGACCACCAGAAGCAGTCTTCTTTGACTACTATCGGCTACATCTGCGAGAGCCAAGATGCGGAACTGCGCATGGCCTTGGTAACACACTCAAATGCTATTCTGACTGCTGTCGTGCAAGGCGCCCGAAAGGAGGAAACGAACATCGAGGTTCGCCTTGCTGCCATCACCGCTCTCGGTGACTCGCTCGAATTTGTCGGCAACAACTTTAAGCACGAGGGCGAGCGAAACTACATCATGCAGGTTGTCTGCGAGGCCACACAAGCCGACGACTCGAGGATACAGCAGGGTGCCTTTGGCTGCCTCAACCGAATTATGGCTCTCTACTACGAGAATATGCGATTCTACATGGAGAAGGCTTTGTTTGGTCTGACTATTCTTGGCATGAAGTCCGATGACGAGGATGTCGCCAAGCTGGCTGTTGAGTTCTGGAGCACCGTTTGCGAGGAGGAGATTTCCATCGAGGATGACAACGCTCAGGTCGAGAGCTCCGATCAGATGCGTCCTTTCTACAACTTTGCCCGCGTTGCTGCCAACGAGGTTGTACCAGTTCTCCTGCTTCTCCTCACCAAGCAGGACGAGGACGCCACCGACGACGAGTACAACCTGTCCCGCGCTGCTTATCAGTGCCTGCAGCTGTACGCCCAGGCCGTTGGTGCTACTATCATCACCCCTGTGCTTCAGTTTGTTGAGGGTAACCTGCGCGACGAGGATTGGCACAACAGAGATGCTGCCGTGTCTGCCTTCGGTGCCATCATGGAGGGTCCCGATGAGAAGGTCTTGGATCCTATTGTCAAGCAGGCACTGCCTATCCTTATCACCATGATGGACGACGAGTCCCTGCACGTCAAGGATTCGACCGCCTATGCTCTGGGCAGAATCACTGAGGCTTGCTCCGAGGCCATTGACCCTCAGGCACAACTACCCACATTGATCGAGTCGCTCTTCAAGGGCCTTCTCAGCAGCGCCAAGATGGCACCCTCATGCTGCTGGGCCCTTATGAACTTGGCCGAGCGATTTGCTGGTGACATTGGCGCTTCCTCTAACGCTATCACTCCCCACTTCAACAATGCCGTCAGCTCTCTGCTCGACGTGACTGCTCGCACAGATGCTGACACCTCGGTGCGCACTGCTGCTTACGAGGTTCTCAACGTTTTCGTGCAAAACGCTGCTTCCGAAAGCTTGCAGCCCGTTGCCTCTCTCTCCGACGTTATCATCAAGCGACTCGAGGAGACGGTTCCTCTGCAGAACCAGGTTGTCAGCGTCGAGGACAAGATTACCCTTGAGGAGATGCAGAACAGCCTGTGCACCGTTCTCCAGGCCATCATCTCTCGCCTTGACAAGGAGATCATTCCCCAGGGCGACCGCATTATGCAGATCCTTCTCCAAATTCTTAACAGCGTCGGCGGAAAGTCTAGCGTTCCTGATGCCGTTTTCGCTACAATTAGCGCTCTTTCAACCGCTATGGAGGAGGACTTCGTTAAGTACATGGATGCTTTTGCCCCCTTCCTGTACAATGCTCTTGGCAACCAGGACGAGCCCAGTCTCTGCTCCATGGCTATTGGTCTGGTCAGCGACATTACTCGATCTCTTGGTGAGCGCAGCCAACCTTACTGCGACAACTTCATGAACTACCTCCTCAACAACCTCAGGGTATGTAACTCCCCTCTGTGTGTATTTGATATATCTAACCAACTGCAGAGTACCACCCTCGCCAACCAGTTCAAGCCTGCTATTCTCCAATGCTTCGGCGACATTGCTGGCGCCATCGGTGGCCACTTCGAGACTTACCTGTCCGTGGTCGCCCAGGTTCTGGAGCAGGCTACAACTGTTACCGCTTCTCCCGAGGGCCCTTACGAAATGTTCGACTATGTTGTCTCCCTGCGCGAGGGTATTATGGATGCCTGGGGTGGTATTATTGGCGCCATGAAGGTCAGCCAGAAGAGTATGTTTCCCCATCCGTCTGATATATAACCATTACTAACACGCCCCAGCACAACCCCTCCAGCAATATGTCGCACTCATCTTCAACGCCCTCAACCTTATCGCTAGCGATATGAACCGAAGCGAATCGTTGATGCGAGCTTCTATGGGCGTCATTGGGTAAGTCATTTCAGACCCGTAGATTCGTACGGACTTTGCTAACATGAACAGCGACCTTGCTGATGCTTACCCCAACGGCGAATTGGTTGACGCTTTCCGCCAGGAGTGGCTCACTGCCATGATCAAGGAGACCAAGACCAACCGGGAGTTCCAGCCTCGGACTATCGAGACTGCCCGCTGGGCCCGTGAGCAGGTTAAGCGCCAACTGGGTGGTTCTCAGGCTGTCATGGCCAACTAATCTGGCACATGAGACCTTCACATTCAAGGCGAGTGATTGCCGCCACAAACAAAGATATTCCCTTCCCCTTCCCCCATCATAGCACGATCCCCATGACCCTTGCATGTATATAGACCCCATACGACACTACAGTAATTCAAATACCCCTCATGACGCTTCACCTGGCATATTTCATCACTACACGATGTATTCACACCCCCCATCACTGCACTACACTACACTACACTGCACTGCACTGCAACCCCCATTTTGTTTTATTTATTCAGATGCAACGAAGGAATAGAGAAGTCATGTATGCCCTGCGAGGATGAAAAGCGGCGGCGACCCAAAATTCATGTAGAGGATCGGGGAGTCAAGGCGGCCGGTTTATTACCTTTTTTTGTGTCCTGTTTTTGCAACATTGGTTGTTTCGGCCCACGGAGTCTGTCTTGGATTCCCTTTCAAGTGTTAGGGAAAGCTTAGGACGGCGTACTCGGACAACACCCACCTTTGTGGAACTCGGTGGGATTCTTGAGGAGTGGATTGAAAATTCGGAGCGTGTAGGGGAATTTTAGAGTTGAGCAACAAGACATGTTGAAATGAAACTTTCGGACTAGAGTATCAAGTGAGCTCGTCTGTAGCTGTCGGTAGTCAAACAATCGTTGGCTCTCATGCAATGAACTACAAGCCATTTAAAGTATGTCGTGAAAAGTGTTACTATATGTTGATGAGTGGACATCAGACATTACACGTACTTCGCCAGGCATAGAGTAAAACCTTGACACCAAAGCGTAACCTGGAGACACTCTGAGGGGGATGTGGCCAACCAAGTAGAGCGCAACTAACGCGTACTACTATGTTTATCGCTCTAGGTCCTAATTTATCTAATTAAATGACAAAGAGATGTGGACGTGAATATGAAGCTATACAGAAGGCAGAATTTCTTTCTTTTATTGCCAGCAATAACGGAAATAAAAACCATTTTATGTTCGACTAGGGATACCTCATTCCTTGGATCTAAGAGATGCCAATATGTATTGCGCAACTTTGAGAGGAACAATATTCGGAGATGCCGTTTCCTCATCAATTCAAGATCGTTGTCGGCGCAGCGGGATAGTTCCTGGTTGCCGGTATGACAACCATCTTGTTAACAGCCTTTCCGACGATGATGATGAGAGAAGTTAGCTACACCCCGTCGAAGACATTGCTGCTTGGCACCTGATCTTGGGGACCATAGGAGTAATAGTTCAGCTCGCCTTCATATCCATCTACAGAAGGGTTGATTGGTACACCTGGCATAGCTGCAGCCGTTGGTATGTTGGCTGCTAACGGAGGATTGCATTGCGATGCTATTGGATAAGAATGGAAAGCATTGTGGTCAAAGGCTTCCATGGCCATGTCAAAACTCGCCATGTTGTTAGGGCTCAAGTAAAGCTGATGCTGAAGCTGAGGCGGGATGAATCCTTGATGCTGTGGTATTGCTGATGGGGGCGGCAGCGGCGGATGTTGATGAGAACGCAGAATCTGTAGCTGGTGCGTCTGGGGCTCTTGTTTGATGTGAGGTGTAGGAAAATGAGAGGGCATCGCGTAAGCTGCAGATAGAGATGCTGAGATATCATGTGGGGGCGAAGACTGCACAGCAGTAGAGATTGGCTCAAGAGAGTTACCTTGTCGGCTGTAGATAGACGAAGCTGGCGATGCGCCAGATGATGTAGGGGTGGCAGTAGCAAGGTCCATCATAGGATTAGGAATTGGGTCTCTCCCATCCGCCATCCCAGTTTCGCTTGTCAGGGAGCTTGTAGGATCCTGAGCAAAGCGCTTCAAAGCGTCCACCCAACGAGACGCAAGCGGCCAGACCTCTTTGCATTCCATTAAAATCTCTAGGTTGCGCTGGAACATCATATGGCCATCATGCCTCATATTGGGGTTTCGATAGACTGAGAAGAATCAATACCCAGCGCATGTATTGGTGACGGTAGCAGGACCACTCACTGTATGGGTAGCGCCAAAGGTATATAGAAAAAAGACCACAGGTGTATACACAAAAAGCAGCCATTTGGGTGCCGACACTTTCACCTGGAGAACATGCTGTAAACTGGGCGTCGATTTGTTCATAAAGCACAAGAACATTGGAGAAAAGATCGTTTGCGATCTTGTGAAACATTTGCGTCCTCTGATTATATGCAGGTGATGAGGTCAGGATGCTAGAGATGTCAGCCTTGCCACAGTGTACCTAATATCTGAACATACTCCATCAGGTATGGACGACGAAGAACGATATTGCAAAGTCTTGGGATCATTGTCACTCCGAGATACGCCTATGGACGTTAGTGATTAGGCTTGCTATAGCCAAGGGAAAACTTGCCAAGTCTTGAGCTTTGGCCTTGTACTCGCTCAGCATAAGTTTGCTCCATCGATGGTGTTGAGGTAAACTGCTTTCCCACTGGTAAAGCCTTCTGGAGACCTTTGCAAATTTGCTCTCGAGATCCCATGGATGGGAAATGGGGGTAAAGCTGACAGTATGCCGAATGACAACTCCCCAGAAGTCGTGTGCTTGAAGAAGGGTCGCGAAAAGGGATCGATTGGGGTCACTGACCAGCCCCTGGTTACTAATAGCAGGAGGAGTGCCCTCAAGGGCGGCTCGCGAGGGAGGCTCTCGCCCATTGGCAAAGTCATCCTCGTCACAAGGGAGAAGGGCGGTAATATCTGAGGCAGCGAGATAGATTGGCGACCGAGGGCTTGAGTGCAACTGATCCTGGCTATGCAACATCCACTGAAAACATTTTATTCAGCCATGCCATTGACGTCTGTTTGATTAGTATGACATACCAGAGTCCTACGAGCAGATTCGCTACGAATTATGGCAGCAGGCGTAGGGTTTGAAAGATTGTAGGTCTCCTCCAAGTGTAGCTGGAGCGCTGTCGCCATACGAAGAGCGATGCCCATATTTTTCTATCAGGTCAGTGATTGAGTTACTCGATGTGCCATGTTCATACGCACATGACTTTCCTTTTTTTAGCCCACTTCCTTGCTGTGCAATGCTGAGTAGATAAAACGCTTGACAAGTTTCCACTGTATCATCTCGATAGATCTCGCCAAGTGCAATGGCTGCAGCACGCTCCATGAAGAACTCTGATGCTCTCATGTCGGATCCATATCGATTCGAGAGAGGAAGGCTGAGACGTGCTGAGACGCTGAGAATGCTGACGACAAGAAAGACGCTCACTTTTGTGTGGTCATTGAGCAGACGCTGGGGGAATCGGTCTTTAGGAATGAAGCCAAGTTGAAAGTAGTGTCGTGTAAACTGATTTATTCCATCAATGATTTCTGGTAGTGGAGGCAGGTGTTCCCACTCGTTGGCGGATCTATTCGGAGGTCTCACAGGAGTGTCACGAATCTCACGGCGTACTCTACCTCGACCTCGTCGAACTATCTTATCGGCCCGTGTACGAGGATGCCGAAATTCGCGATCAAGATCCGGCTGGCCTCGCGGTTGAAAGACGCTGTTGCATAGAACCTCAGATGAGTCTTCAAAGACTTAAGCAGGGAAACTCACCAGTCGCCATCCTTAACCCCAGCTTCCACGCAGCGCCGACAAGGAGGCTGGGCACGATCGTGGACACATTTGCTCCTCATCCGCCGGCATCTATGTATGACACATGATCAGCCAACACATATCCAATAAGTATGGGATAAGGTTACCTACCGACCGCAAGCAACGGGAGCTCGTCGTTTGACAACCCGGGTGGAGGGCTGCATGCCCTCCATTAGTCCAGCCGCCATAAGGCAAGGAACGATGGCAGTTGGTCTGGGCGCTGTAACAAGTCAAGGTTACGAAAACGGAGACGTCTAACGGTAATCGAATGATCCAGGTACACAGTACTGTACTGTAAGTCAAATTGAAGCCGCCCTGGAGTGGTTATGTTCCGAATCCTAGTGGAACTGGACCCTTGTGATATGAACACTAAATTTGATTTAGTCTTCAGATTGGAGACGGACGGGTAGAAGAAACGGGAGCGGGAACGGGAGCGAGAGATTGGCTGCAGGGTGACAGATGAACACACGCGCACAGTCCAGCCAACGCCAACAACAAGTACCGTAGCGGGCCAGGATGGAGCGCTGCGCTTCACTTCCACCATTCGAGTAGGTTTACAGATAAGTGGCTTAGACAGGGTATGTCTGTGTCTGCATTTACGACCGCGTCTGCGCCTGTGTGAGGGAGAAGAAAGGATAATGGCCTGTTTCCATGTGCTTGGCGAAGGCTGAAGAGTAGTTCAGGTGAGGGGATTGGCTCATAACAGGGGGGGGACAAGGTTACTACCAGATCAGGATGATCGCGCGCAGCTCATCAGTAAGTGAGCGTTGATTTGCAGTAAACGGGCGTCAGCTCCGTGGTATTCGTATATCACCCTTACAGATATAGCCTTGCAATTCCTCCCTCCTCCGTGGCGTGTATAGGCTCAGGCTCAGGAGTCATTCAATACCAACAGAGGTGATGTGGAACGGCCACGACGAGCGGGCATCACAGCGACATTGATAAACTTGCACTGGACGAAAAGATGAAGGCCCCTGGGAGATG
The DNA here is from genome assembly GCA_013184445.1 of Fusarium sp. NRRL 53497. Taxonomy (NCBI): domain Eukaryota; kingdom Fungi; phylum Ascomycota; class Sordariomycetes; order Hypocreales; family Nectriaceae; genus Fusarium; species Fusarium sp. NRRL 53497. Next base: position 127,538 of record JABCJZ010000179.1, read on the forward strand.
TTTGTGTTGTTGGCCGTGACAAGGGTGAAGCTAGTGGCGCTGGAGCAGTCTTGTTAGTTGGCTATGCGAATCCCAGAATCAAACATGGGGAGGAAGAGAGATGGCGTAAACTCAAATGATGAGACAAGAAACGAAAAAGACGGGAGAGTATGGTAGGTGGTGTGTGTGGGTGACTAGGAGGCAGATATTAAGGTAAGGTAAGGTACGACGGATAGCTGGTTCCCCTTTTATGACAGAATACCTGGAAGGCGAGACTACCTAAGACTGACTGAGGGATGCAAGACACACTTGTCTGCTTCTGCAACCGCGCCTGAGAGACCTCAAAACAGTTACGACTCAAGGGGACGGCTCATGATTGGTTCAGGAGCGGGGATAGAGCTTAGCGGCTTCACGATGCAAGGGGCAGGGATGCCGGGAGGAGCCGGTTTTAGGTATGAGGATGATATTCAGATTACTTATGACGATGTTCTAGTTATCAATAGGCTTAGAATACACTCTAATGTAAATCAAATGTATGGCTACCAAGGAAACGCCCAGAAACTCTTTGTCGTCTAATGCTCATCAACCGGCATGAATCTGATCGATCGTTTATAGCCCCCCACGCTCAAGAGTCAAGACCTGAAATGTACAGAGTACCATGCTCATGAGCTAAGGTTTGCATTCCTCTTAGCTTATCTCCCCTCTAATTCCTCTTCAATACTCTTATTCCCACTTAACACGAAGCGCAGTATCCACCAACTAGCTCTAAAGAGTGATATTGCTATATGGCCCACTGTGGTCAATGTTACCAAGCACACCGAGCGTTGCCATGTATGTGGTACAGTCAAGGGGTTCCCAAGATCAAATCGACAATTTGCAATTGCTGTTACATGGAAAATGGGGATTTGATCGAGGCACACAACAATATCCTACTCTTCTCGATCTAGCTTCAGACTTGAGCTTACGCTAAGAACTACAGTACGTACTTGGGCGAATAGTAGCAGATACGAGGATTCCTCATCAGTAATCACGAAGTCCGGGAATAATTTCACCTTGGGTTTTGAACCATTGAGAAGGTATGTATATGATGCACTACATACCCTCTTGCTTTGATACTGACAAGATTGACGTGATTGTACTGATATCATCTGAAGATGCATCCTCAATACAGTAGCGGATCCAACACAAACATGCAATATGTGGACGGCTAGATATCTCATATCTCACGTCAACTACCAGCCCGGAGAAGGATAGGCGTATTCCCGCAAGCAAGTCCCGTTCTCAATACCCAGAACCAGGCACTAGCTCCTATCCTTTGATTAGTAGGTGTTTCGAATCTCTTCATGGCCAGATTTGACAGGCCCGATTGGTTGTGTTAAAATCCGAAGCTGTGATCATGCCTTGATGATGATCCACATCTAGGGGTCTGGTCCTTAATATTGGAACCTGCCAATGCGGGGTGTTTGATTAGGGCACGATTTTGTTGGACTTTGTTGATTCGATGATATACGCTGACTATGGGAGACAAAATTCAATCATATTAATGTCCATGTATTGATATTTATATCTATCATCTTTGCATGTCGGAGGACCGAGCCGAACTCGATAAACGATCTAGAACTTGGTTCGTCCTTGGGATTTGGGATGCCTTTTCCCGAGTATCCGTAGACCCTTGCCAATGACGGACACCGAGAGCAGCTTCTAAAGACATTAGTAGTGTCATCGTTAGTGGGAAACAACTGACATTCATGTTTTGTGTCGGAGAAATAGTCAAGGTGTAAGCTGTAGGCTGTAGCTTGGAAACGAAGGCTAAGCTAAGGGACTCCTTTGCTGTGAGTACCATAAGGAAGCTGCAGGTAGTTACATTCTATCAAGTGAACGTATAGTAGATATTTTATTTACAAGAATTTTATTCGCGTTTTGCCTGGTCTTGGTCGATATCTGGCGAGTCTACCATATAAGAAGGGACCGCCAAATCTAAGGCCCATACTCCCTAGTACCTTTCTGATCGTTGCCCTTTGTTCTCTCAGCAAATGTTGATCAGGGCATTTAGCAGTCGCCCAGATTACGCGCGATGATGCCATCGGATCTGATGGAAAGGCCATTGTGATATCTAACATGGGACTCGATGCTTTGTTTTATTAGAATACCTTAGGTATCTAATGACAAGCATATTGCTCCTGCTCACTCCAGGAGAATACCTGAATAGATAAAGCACTTCATGACTCTACATATGTGGGTGCCTTAGGCTTGGTGCTAAGAGAAAAGCCACATTTTATTGAGATATAGTGATAGTACCTGTAGCTTCATGTCCATTCTCAAGCATTGTAGATAACCCCAATAGCCTGCGCCACTCATTTGGTAGCCAAGATGTCCTAAATGAATTCATATTCTGCTCCAGGGAGGTTTTAGACGCGGAATGAAGATCTTGTGAGATGGTGTTGTCTCCATAGCCTCGACGAAGGCCAAGATGATGCGGGTCTTTTTTGCTCTTATATACAACCAAGAAAAGAATAGCTGCGGGAAATGATGTCTTATACCTTAAGTCAGTCTCGGAGGTTATTTAATCAACTGTCGCAAGGATACAAAGAATATTAATATATTCAAGCTGAGACTGCTGATGCAAACCTTACGTAGCGCAGGACATAGACTGGGAACTGTGAATATGATTCTCTGGCCTTCTGGAAGTAACAATAAAAATAACAAAATCAATACGTTTTATGCTGCAAGCCTCTCTAGCCGGAAATTCCCATCTATGCCAAATGCTGAATGGTAGACTAATGGCGCTGTTGCCTTCTGCACTTCAGATGCTGCCAAAGGATCTGACGTACGTGATAATCCCCTATGGGAAATATGTCAGGCATTCAGAAAAGGGAAACCCTTAAGTGATTGTACTCTTCCGTTATATCTAGATGTGCAATTTACTAGCTTCGTTTTGGCGATAAAGAAAGAAGACGAGATTCCTTGATCTAGGTAGTCTTAAGGATCGCTAATGTATCAGAAGATAGGTATATATGCAGCGCGCCTAGTGGTAGTTGATCCCTTGGAATGTTAGCAGAAGGATCTGGTAGTGTTAGTACCGTAGCTAGAGATGTTACACGATACAATTTCTTAGCACCAAAGAAGTCATATTGCACGCATGTGGTCACATCGCGACAAGAGCTTGTGCCATCTCTATTGTGTGAGCGGATGACAAAAGGGATACTTCATATTCTTCTACATCTTGAAGACTCATAGTACAAACAATTTAGGAACTGGAAATTTCATCATCTCCCCTTTACTATGCCCATGAAGCTCTTGGGATGCTCCTTACTTGCCTATTACTCGTGTTTTATGGCCGTAAGCTTTCCTTTAGTGGTATGAATCCCAGCAACAATAAATTAGAAAAAGAACTCATGTTGGCTATAGACGCTCATATATACTCCGATAGAAGTGCACGATGGACCAGTGATAATGGCTTCCTAGAGAAAGAGGCATGGGATGTTAATCAGTGATAGGTATTTTCAAGCAAAGCTCGACTTTAAACTAGAGGCTCAGGCTACAAGGAAAGTATTTTCATTATTGTACAAAGTCTTTTGATCATATTCAGATCATCTGAGGCTGAGTATCATATTGATAGAGGTTTGTGTGAAGACATGCTGTAGCCAATGGCGTTGTGGTAGTGGGGACTTGTGAGACCGTACGAGCAGTGCCAATTCAAACTGTGCTACACTGTACACGACTCGCTCTTGTTGCCCCTGTCAATATGCGAGATGGGCTTGTGTTCTTACATTTTACAAGGAAGAATGCCTGAATGGTTAAAGACATGCTTTCCCATCGAAAACTCTGGTTTACCATCACCAATGGCGAAGTCATAATGGGATTTATGACTCAGTGGAGAAGCCGTCCACGCTGCATCAAAGTCATCGGCTAAATTTTTCTCCTCACGTTTTCGTCACCTTCATCATCATCCTCCTCTATTCGAGTATCATCACATCCGCGACTACCCCTGGCGATAGTCACAAATTGGCTTTATTTCCGATACAGCCAAAGCTGATCAAATCGAATACCGCCACCATGTCTGCTCTGACGGAAATCTCTCTCCCTAGCTTTCAAAAGATTGCTTCAGGCAAAGTGCGCGACCTTTTTGAGCTGCCCGATAAGAACACCCTTCTTTTCGTGGCCTCTGACCGTGTCTCTGCATACGATGCCGTTCTCAAGAACCCAATTCCCGACAAAGGAAAGATCTTGACCCTTGTTTCGGCACATTGGTTCAAGGTTTTGACTGAGCGCATCCCTGGCCTGCGCACCCATTTCATCAGCCTCGATGTCCCCGAAGGCGTTACCCTCGAGGAGGCAAAGATCATCAAGAACAGATCTATGGTTGTTAAAAAGCTTTCTGTTATCAAGATCGAATCGATTGTGTACGATCACCCTTCCATTTCAGAAGAGCTATGCAAAACCTTTTCTTGCACATGAAATGGCCTTTGACGCTCGTGCTCCAAATGGGCACTAAAACACTAACATGCTCGCAGACGAGGCTATCTGACCGGCTCTGCTTTCAAGGAGTACAAGAAGAATGGAACCGTTCACGGCATCACAGTCGAGCCTGGCATGGAAGAGGCCCAGAAGTTCAAGCAGCCCCTTTGGACACCTAGCACCAAGGCCGATGCTGGAGAGCATGACGAGAACATTCACCCTGATGACGCTTGGAAGGAAGTTGGCGATCGTGAGACTGCAGACCGTGTCAAGAAGCTTTCCCTCAAGATCTACGAGGAAGCCGCAAAGTATGCCGAAGAGCGAGGCATTCTCTTGGCCGACACCAAGTTTGAATTTGCCAAGGATGAAGAGGGAAATGTCTACCTCGTCGACGAGGTTCTGACCCCTGACTCTTCTCGATTCTGGCCAGCAGCCGGCTACATGCCCGGCCGAGACCAGGACAGCTTCGACAAGCAATTCATCCGAAACTGGCTCACTAAGGAAGGACTTAAGGGCAAGGAGGGTGTGGAACTGCCCCAAGATATCATTGAAGCTACAGCAGACCGCTACCGAGAGGCCTTCCTCATGTTGACTGGTAAGAAGTTCGAGGATGCCGTTAGCCAGTAGGCGGCAGGTACAAAAGCGAATCAAGAATAAGCTATCAAAACATCACCATCTGAACTGAAGTTTGATTTCTGGCTTCATACCTAAGCTGCAACCGTGTACGCTACTGCGTGTGATGGCTGGCTGCTCCCTCACTCTATCTTTGAAATTCTTGGCTTTTGTTTGAATTTGCTGGTTGCAAGTTTGATTAACCTTTCCCACCGCTATCCAGCCTAAGATATTGCTTTGCGGATCCTATAGCCATTAGTATTGTCTCACAGTCATAAGGAGGACATACCTCTGAAGCCCTTCTGACACAATCTTCGGATCTTGCGTGTATACCATTCGAAACCATCCCGGCTCGAGCGAGTGCTCTTCACGAGGATGCAGAAAAACGCCCATGGTGTGGAGCTTTCTAGCCAGAGCAAACTCCTGATTTAACTCTCCGTCTAGATCAGATGGAAGATATGGCGATAAATCAATCCAGATAAAGAACCCCGCATTGCTGCCGGGTAAGTACTTGATACCCATATCCCTCAGTTGCGAGGTGACGTGCTGATGGGCTTCAGAGACTTTTGCCCTCGAGCATTCAACAAAAGCTCGGCACCATACTCTGTCTTCAAGCATGGCACTTCCAATAGCCAAACTAGCACCAGAAGGGTTGTGAAATCGCATAGCAGCCTCAATTGCTTTCAGGACAGGTCGGCTGCGAGTGATGATGGCTCCAAGACGAAGACCAGCGGCACCAAAGTCTTTGCTCAGACCGTAAGTAACATGAAGAAGTTCTGGGTCGATCAGACCAGTCGAATCGATTGATAGTATCGAAGTAAACGGAACCACAGGCTCGCCTGTGTCAAAAATGGAGCACGCATATATCTCGTCACTCAGGAGATGCAGTCTGTGTTTTTGGCAGAACTGCATTATCTTTACAAGAGTTGACCTCGGATAGCACCGTCCTTAAAAGAATTAGCGACTTCAATGGCAGAGTGTGCGTGTTTCTTACCCAAGGGGTTGTGTGGGTTGACGATCAGTACCATTTTGACATGAACGCCAGCCTTTCTTGATCGGATCAATGCTTCCTCAAACCTTTCGACAATATCATCCTGGAATACTTCTTCTGCCTTGTTATTGGAGTATACAACATTTACTTGAGACTTGTTACCAAAATCAAGCTCAAAGCGGCCATATACAGGCCTACTAGTCAGTACGCCATTACCAGGGTCCGCGACTCCCCACGCGAGAATATCGTGCATTGCAGTAGCGGCACCGACACACCGGATCATATCCGCAGTGATGGGGCTGTAAGGATGGAGGTACTCGTTGAGATGGGTGGCTAATGCTTCGGGGAAGCGAGAGCCCCCTGCATGACTGCCACGATAGAGAAAGTCCTCGAGTGAGATTGAGACCTGGATGTGTGAGCTGAGTTGAGGTCCCGAGATGAATATCTGGTATCATACATTCTTGTCTGTAAATTCCTTCAACTCCTTCGTCACCAAGGCCTAGGAGACGTTAGCATCCTGAAGCTCCGGCCAGAAAGGTTTACGTGCATTCTCAGCTGTGCCAAATGATATCAACCCAGTTGGGTTATGCTCGGGATCATAGTCTCCCCTTGGCGCGAACCTCCACGGTAGATCTAACCCGCCTACAGCTTCTGAAGCTCGTTGTGATAGCGAACCCATGTTTCCATTGGAGAAGTGGAGGTCTATCAACATGGCGAAGGCTTCACTTGGGAGAGAATCACTTGCAATAGCGGGGCTGATGAGTCAGCTTTGTAAGATGAGATCTGCAATATCTGCTCAAATTACCTCTTGGTGTTTTATGAAATGATTTGGCAATTCGAGTTTTGGTAAATGACTGGGGGCGATATACTGAAGCATCAAGTGAGATACTGACTGTAAGATAAGGATGGCTTTCAGCTCCCTTTACCTCACAGGGAACGTATTAATAAATACATGTGTTATGACGAAACAACCCTGATGGGTACTTAGGTAAAGAAGTTCCGTTATCGATTACTTGATCCAATTGCCTCTATATTGAAGCTTCGCAGTTTCGTATTAATATTGGGAAGAACGTTGAGCCTTGCATGCTTGAGATGGTCAATGTGTGACGGGACGGCCCGAAGTCCTCGGCCGGCAGTTGTCTGCTCTTACGTAGGTTACGTAGCACTTTCTTATTAATATGATCTACAAACCTTTTTGATTCGACAAGAACAGTCCTGAAATCGCATATATCAAGTCAGTCACATCCCAGTGAATGATGAAATGCTGCTGTTTGTTGCTTTCCCTCGCGTTCAGCTCGTTTACGCGTCGCGCTTATCCAAACACGGGCCACTTAGTTTTGCCTCCAACTTCAGCTTCGTCATGCTCTTCAGGATAATTCAAACAATATCATAGTGATGACACACCCACACGACGTCATAGAAATCAGCGACGATGACAACAACGGCTCGCCCAAGATCACGGAAAGTGCCTGGAAGCAGAAGCTTTTCGAGACTTTGAGCGCCATCCCGGCAGAGCGCAAACTCGTGTTCTTCAAAAGCTATCGAGAGTTCGTCAACCCAGGCCTCAGAATCCAGGGAAATCAAACAATACCGCTGCCTCTCACCGATCACTTCGCGGAAATCATCAAAGGCCTATGCAATGCGGCTCAGGACCCTGACGCTGCGGGTCAAAATGTGTGGGAGCTTGACCACTCACAATTCGACTTGATCAATCCGGCCTGGCCATCATGTCTTGACAGGATAGCAAAAGAGGTTACCCAAGAGCTTCGCATGAACCATGCTTTGACAAGTCTGAAAAGGTTGACCCTTCAAGGGCCTGGTCCTTGTGTCCAGAAAAACGAAAGCCTAGAGCAATCCGATAATACGATCGGCACCCTCTCCATTTGTCTCCCATCTGAGCATCAAGGTGGCAATATTCATCTATCCATTGGCGACAGAACCACAGAAGTTTCAACCGCGCTTTCATCAATGCTTGATCTTTCTGCCATCGGTTGGGTTTCTGATACCAATTGGGAGGTCAAAGAACTGGTTTCAGGATATCGTCTCACAATCTCATACGTGTTATATCAGTACGACCGTGTGCAGCGCCCAGCTCCTTCATCCTACACAGGGACTTTACGTGTGGCGGATGTTCTTCGGATGTGGCCACACCAACATTCTGGCACCAAGAAGATACTGTATAAGTTGGACGACGAAAAGGAAACTAGAGTGCTATCGCTCAAAGACGCGAAAGACCGGGATCAGGCAGTCTGTCAAGCTCTGTCCGAGGCTTGTCCCGAAGCAGGGGTTTATATGCTGTTGGCCGAGATCACACACGAGGTGATAGATGATCTTTCCAGCAAAATTGTAATTAGCTCCATCGATGGACTCTATACGCCTGACGGCCAGTGCTTGGCAGAGAACAAGGAACTCGATGCAGAAAAGGAAGTTTTAGGGTTTGATGTTGATGGACTATGGGACCGCGACCCTGACAGCGATGATGATGAGTATATGAGCAATCGGGATCTCCAGGAAGAACATGAGATGGTACGTCGCTGGCACGACAGTGCAGTCCTTCTCGTACCAAAAGAAGGATTGTTGAATCTGGTGAGACTGTGTGCCAATAAGACCTGGGAAACAACTCGAAATCCTCGCACCCAAGACACGAATAAAGGCATAGGATATGTTGTAACAATGGCCATTCAAGATCTTGAAAAGTCACCTCGCGATCCAAAAGCAACAAAAGTCGCAGCGAATATCATCAACACGCTTTGCGGGTCCGGGGATGCCACGCAAGTGGTATACATCAAGCCTCTTGTGGTTTGGACCTTGAAATCTGAGGAAACGTCACTATATCCTTTGGCCCTACGAACAGCCCCAATGCTTGCGGTGAGTATACTTGCAGAGCATCTTGCCAAGAGGGATAATGGCTCAGAAATCACCATCGATTGGAAAGAGTGGTACGTGCCCTCTACACAACATCGTCTATTATACCCAACAGTTTGTTGACTGACTTACCGCAGGCTTGATGATATTCCAGAAAAACCTATTGGATATTTCAGAGGCATCTATCGTGATCTTTCACGTGCTATTATGGCAACGAGCCAACCGGTATCGAAGTCTTTTGAAGTGTGGGCAGAATCTATAATGGATGAAAAGTTGGACTCGGAATCGAATTGGGAGTATGGACATCTGGAGATAATCATCGACTGGATCCGGGACCGCTCTCTGGATACAGCTTGGATTACCAATAGGTTCGTTTTCTTGGCTCTGCTTAACATCGCTTTAATCAAGTATATGCTGATACTATGCTGTTCAGGTTACTTCCAAAAGTTGCCTCTGGTCGCCACAATCAGAGCCATGCGGCACTTCTAATCCAGCTCCTGTTCCGCATTTATGAACTCAAAAGCGAACCACAGTTCATCCATGCAAAGGAAATGTTCCAAGCCATCGTAAAGAATAGCAATGGTAAACTCAACTTCTCTCCCGATTGTCTTGAGCCCATGGAAGAAGCTTGGTCAATCAAGATTCCCAGGCATGATTTGATCTGCAGTCCATTTGTACGGCTCATAACTGAGTGTCATCTCGTTGGAGCGACTATAGAAGCCTCTCATATACTTTCAGAGACATTTTCGGCTATGGCCAGAGCAAGAGCGAAATGGATTCTCGTCAGGGATCCATTTGGGGTTATTTACTGCCTATTTACCCCCTTCATCCGATTATTCGCAGAGGGGCGGCTGCCAACAGTACCAGTTGTTTTGGAAGTGCTTGAGCTCCTCATACGCAAGATCATCCGGCTTGATTTACCCAAGCAATCCCTATCTATAGGAGGTTGGGGTTTCCGAGAGCGAGGCTGTGGATTTTGTGATGATTGTGATAAGTTAAATCGATTCTTGGTTTCGCCCTCGCAATTTAGATGGGAGTTTGCCGTACCAGGAAGTCGAAGACTGCATCTCGAGCATGCTATTGGGATGGACAAATCGCTACAAATAACAACAGTGTCGAATCCTAGGAGCAGCGAGCCTAACACCCTCAGGGTGGTCAAGATAGCGACACAGGGTCAGCCGAGCTTGGAAAGCTGGAATTTCAACTACATGGGCCTGAGAAAGGTTCTGCAACCACTCGAAGGAGAGTATATGAAGGGGGCGCTTGGTGAGCAACGATATCGCGAGATTATCTTATTGAGGGGTGTGACTCCATTCCCGCAACCACCGACCACAGCTGGGGTGAGAAGACCAGCAAATGATGGGCCAGAGCCGGATAAACGACTTCGTACGTCCTCAGAAACACCAGAAGTTAAGATTGAACGTCCAATCAAACAGGAAATCAAGGAGGAAGTGGGTGATGGCTAGAATCCTGATCAGATTCATGGTCTTGGTGCGACTTATTCATTACGTCCAGGTACCTACCTCACGATCGGTCCTACGCAATCACCCATGCTGTGTGGAACAAAACCATCAAATAATCCAATAACGCTACTGCAGGCAGAGTGTGATCATACATTTTCGGGTAGCGAGTATTCAAACACCAAGACCTGCCATTGTTATGCTGAAGTCTCCCACAAACATTTGGTTAAAGGATGCACGCCAATCATGCTCCTGGATATGGTAGCTAGGTACTCTAGGGTTGGCGACGGTCACGCGTGGAAGCCATAACAAAATCAGCGACTGGAGTTGATTAAGAGAGAGCAAATGACCGCTTCTATCCTTGCCAGCACCAGAGATCAAGGCCAGGCGGGCAATGTGTGGACTTAGGACTGGATCAGAGTTTCAACGAGGCCGCAGATTAAATATCTTGTACCAAATTAAATGTATTGTATTAATACATCTATTCTCTAAGATATTGACCAAAAAAACGCGTCACCTCAGAGTCGCGACTCGACTCTCTCCAACTTCCAAGTTCACAACGTCGACCAAATTTCGCATTAAAAAGCCTATCAAGTCCCAATGGCCGATCCAGAATCAGTAGTAGAGATTAGTGATGATTCATCAGGCGAATCCTCGATAGTGCCTGTAACTGAGCATAAGCGCGGACTGCTACGGGCGCTCAACTCAATCCAATCGGCAGGCAAAATCGCAAGTTTCAACAACCATCCCGCGTTTGTGAACCCTGGTCTCACTATCGAAGGTGGCCATATTGTTCCACTCCCGCTTAAAGGAGATGACGCGAAGCTCATCAAGGACGTCTGCCGCCAGGCGCCATTTGGCCATGGGGACAAGACCCTCGTCGACACGTCAGTACGGGACACATGGGAGCTGGATGCATCAAAATTTGAGCTATCAAACACCCAATGGCCCGGCTTTTTCGATGGAATTCTTCAACATAGGGCCAAAGGCCTTGGTTTGCCGAAAGTGGCTGCCAAACCGCATAAGCTGCTCCTATACGAGCCCGGTTCATTCTTCAAGCCGCATAAGGACGCAGAAAAGGAAAAGGGCATGATCGCGACACTCGTCGTCTGTCTCCCCTCTAAACATGAGGGTGCCGACGTGAAGTTGACATTCGGATCGCAAGTAATCACCTACTCGACCGCTCCAATTTCCAAGTTTGATCTCGCATCAATATCCTGGTTCTCGGATGTGACGCACGAAGTCACAAAGCTGACATCTGGTTACCGACTTGTCCTTACTTCCAAACTGTTTATCTTAGGAGCCAACCCCTTATCAGCTTCCACTATCTTGCGCCAAACCGAACATTTAAAGACAATGCTGATCAAGTGGCGTACTCAATACCCGAAACTTGATAAGATTATTTACCCCCTCGGACATCTCTATACAGAGTCAAGCTTGTGTCTGGAAAACCTCAAGAGCCGCGATAGGGCCGTCGCTCACTCTCTGAACCAAGTTTGTTCCGATGCTGGATTCTACCTAATGCTGGCACATGCGACCCATGCTACGCTGAGATAGTTTGTCAAGATCTTACTAACAACCCAGATGACCCATATACAAAACAAGCTGCCACTGAATTCATGGGCTATATCCTCTATTTGAACCCAAAACCAAAAGGAGAAACGTTTGGGCTCATATCGAAGTGGGCTTTGAAGGCCAACAACATTGAAATATTCCGGGCTTGCGTCAAAGCCACATATGCACCCCTTGGCGCTCGGCCGCGGCTCGTTGATGACTTTCCGTTTGGGGTGTACAGGAAGCATATCGGCCAAGAGCTTGTGAGCTATTCAAGGGCTAATTTTGATGGGAGGGAAAAGGATATTGATTGGGGTCATTGGTAAGTTCTCCACAAGTCATCAAAAATATCATTATGCTGATACAGACACTGCAGGATGCAAGATCTCAGCAAAGCTTCTAACATCGCTACAGAATTCAATGTGTTTTGTAGTCATTTCAAATATTCTACAGACCATCAGCCTCTCCTGGAGAGTTTCAAGGCGTGGGTAGATCCAATTGCCGAGGAGAAGCTCAAGACCCAGTCTGTGTGGACAATTTCAGACGAATCATTCATCATGAACACTCTCAAATCACGCAACAAGCTGGATAGTGAATGACTACTGGAGAGGTAAGATGGCTGAGAACCCCATGAAAACCTCATTGATGGGTTTGCGGCATCAGGAGAGCAAACAGTTAATAGTCACAGTTTTCTCCCAACCATTGTACCAAAGACCCGTCGATTCTTTCTCTGGGACATCCTGCACTCGATCTCATCGGGGAGGAATTCTGAGTTTCAAAATTCCCAACAGTTCTACAAAAAAATTATCGCGCATGGCCAACAACAACTTTGCCTCAGTTAAATGTCACAACGAAAGCGGAACAGGACAGATGCCAGTTCGGTCCCCGTACGCCATGCGGAAAATTCATAATGATGCTGGAAGAGAGTTACCTTAATGGTGCCGGGGAAGAAGCCTTGGGCTTACTGGAGCAGAGCTGCAGGAGGTTGATTGAAAGGAAAGACTTTTGGTCATGGGTGAGCGCTCATTATCTAAGAACTGACTTTCTGGAACCCCTCATCAGGGCTTTGATGATAAACAACGTGCCCTCAGCTCCAGCGGTGCAAGAGTTCTTCGAGATTGCTTTGCGAGACGTTATCCACAAGCCAATAAACACTCGACCAGTCCAAGTCAGTGGATGGGCTCACGAAAGACACGTCTGCAAGAGTAGAATCAGCTGCGGTGAGTGCCAAAAACTGAATGATTTCCTTGAGAATCCAGAACAGCAAGAATGGCGCTTCTCTGCCGGGAAACCCAGCCGGGAGCATATCGAGCATTAACTCAGGGATCCCGTCTATTCACGCCAAACAATCAAGGGCAGATCACCACATACCTTGGTGGTGAGAAAGCTAGGAACAAACTTCGACAGGGCGTTGCGTATCTGGAAGGAATCGTTCCTAGCTGTGGACAAAGCTGTCTCCTCAATGAGAAGCAATTACCTCAGCGGCTTCCTGGGGGAAGAAAAATACAAGGAACTACTACTTTTGCAAAGGCCAGGGCAAGAGGATCTCGTACAGAGCATGAGACGAGTAGATGGTGACGATGCACTGCCAAACGCCAAACGTACGCGGATAATATAATGAGTGTGGTGTCAAGACGGGCTGTCAGTGTTTATTGTTGTGTTGACGCGACTCTGTACATGGGGAAAATATCAAGATCTATTCAACTCCGGCCATGCTCCCGGCGCTATGCCCACCAAAACTCCAAAAGCAATCGTATCAGATGTCATGAATCATGCTTGCAATGCCTCAAGGCCAACTGTCAAGTCTTCTATCTCCATTCCTCGGAAACCTTCCTCGACGACCCAAGCCCGGCCCTTTTCAGGGGTGAAGAGGGTCTCGCAAGATCGTCCCACGACAAGCAGACCCGGAGGTCGGCTGCCCTCTGTCTCGATGGCCTCCGCAACATGCTCAAGGGTTGTTCGAATGACTCGCTGGTCAGGGCAACTGGCACGTTCAATGACTGCACAGGGGGTGTTGCGTGGCCACAGTACTCTCTTGCTCTCTCCTGTCACGGATACTTGAGAAGGCTCCGGTGGTGGAGGGGGTTGTGCCGAAGCGGCCTTTTCGTTAGCTGGAGCAAGGGGCTCAACCTCGACATGAGTAGTGAGCTCACGAATGAGACCGTTTATGCGGTGTAGAGCCATAAGGAAGACCACGGTCCGGCTGGGCACAAACTCGGGCGGCGAAGGAGCCTTGCCCTTCTTGCCTGTACCAGTGCAGATGAGGATCTGATCTGCAACATCTCGCTGCGTGGGAGGAATGGCAGCGAAGAGAGGAGCACTGAGAGCGCTGGTGACACCAGGTAGAACAGACACTCTGTCTCCGAAGCCATGTTGACGGAAGTAGGCAACCTCCTCACCACCACGACCATATACGTATGGGTCTCCTTGCTTGAGACGCAAGACAGTTTTGCCCTCTTGGACTCCAGCAAGAGCCATCTCAAGAAGCTCTTCTTGAGCGCGGTCTGCGTTGCCAGGGAACTTGCGAGCGATCTGAACAGGAGTACGACGAGGAATAAGATCCAGAACACCAGAAGGCACGAGCTTATCGGCGAGAATAAGATCAGCCGATTTGATAGCCTTGTGAGTAGCCTGGGTGAGGAGATCTGGGTGACCAGGTCCGCTACCAGCTAAAATAATTGTGCCGACACGCTTCTCTGGTGTACCAGGGTCACGCTTGATATCAGGTCCGTTGCCAGGATATGACTTGAGAACTGTCTCAACATCATTGTCGGTGATATCAGCGAGGCGCTTCAGAGGCCAGTATTCGCAGACCTGGCTCAGCCAGCGCACTCTTCGGTTCTTGGCGTCCTCATCCGTGATCAGGCGGTTAAACTGTGCGGTCTGGTCGAAGGAATCATCGAGGGAGGCAGGGTCGTCTTGTGCGCCGAGAGAGTCTTCATCATGGATGCGGCGGCGAATGTCTCCGAGGCGTGTACAAGCAGCGCCAAGGTTGACAGGGAGAGAAGCAGCAATATCACGACGAATGCGCGAGGCTAGCTTACAGCCACGGCCATTCGTAGTGACGCCGATCTGGAGAGGGCCGTCGCTATGCGTCGAGAGGAGGGAGAATGTGCAGAGTTGAGGAGCGTCGACGACGTTTACGGGAATGCGGTTTCGTTTGCAAAGGGCAGAGATATGAAGGCCTAGCAAGTTTGTTAATGAATTGACTTCCTACAATTGGGGTTTGTGACTTACTTTGAGGGTCTCGGGGTGCTGAAGTGACAAAGACGGCGTCTACTACACCATCCACTTCCTCACGACCCAATCGTAGCAAATCGGCATCTTCGAATTGCTTCTTGTGCCATTGAACGCTTCCGTCATCGATTTTCTTCTGTAGAGCATAGTGAAGCTCAGCGCTTTCGGGAGCAATAAGGATTGGTCGTGCGCCGGAGCTTAGCGACTGAGTACATCGAGTCGCTGCGAGAGGGTTTGTACCAATAACGAGATGTGTGCTGCCTCTGCAGTTGAGAGCTGCAAGAAGCGATGTGGGTATTGTTTTTTCCATTTTCATAATTGGATCTGCTTATACAGAACAAAACAGAACAGAACAGAGATTCGATAGTTATTCACCTCAATAAATCGCACCAAATAATTATTGCGACTCGACTGCGAGACTCGGTCGGCTTATAAACGAGCTCCCATGAACTTGACTGTTGAACCCCTGCTCCTTCCTCATGAGCTGATAGAAAAAAAAGTTACCCCATTGCCCCTCACCCTCCATGAACTCCAAATCAAGCTGATATGATTGGCTTAAACTCACGCCATTTCCCTAATCGGCTTGTCGGCGAATCTTCCGATAACGCAATCGCCGACTTCCGCGGGCCGCAACCGGAGATGTCAGAATTGCGATAAAGCACGTTATTTCGAGTGCGATACCATGATCTGATGCATGGAATTCCGTGGCTTTGGGTCTGGGGGCGGAGATGTAAGATTCAAAAACATCATCCGGTATCAGAACACACGTGATGGTGGATGAATGTCATAGTGCGGAATTCGCCTGGGTATTAGTGGTTCAATCCATGTCATGATGAGAGAGACAGGGTTCATCATATTGGAGACCATCATGAGCCATGGGAAATCATGGCAAAAAGTACAATTGACCGTTGGTAGATATACATGTCGATCAGGAGAGCATATTAGTCATGTCGTGCATCATAACATACTGTTATATGGAGGTAGCCACGAGTGTGCAGAGACAAAGGAATAGGCTCACCCTGAAACACCATCATGATACAGCACGACAGTCTCAATTGACTCTCACAACGTACAAAAAACACAAAAAGAAAGCCTCGCTAACGCTCGCAATCGAATTATAGGAACAGCCCGATGCGGGGGTCGAACCCGCAACCTTGAGATCGCGTACTCGTAAGAGTCTCACGCTCTACCGATTGAGCTAACCGGGCGTGGCTCTTATTGTTGAAGCTGAGGCCTCGGAATGTCATCCAAGAAGTTGGCATGAGCGGTAGAACAGCTCAAAGCGTGAGTTTTCGTGGCGTTGGTAACTATTCCGGTTATTTTTCAAAGTCTAGGTTTCTAGGGAGATCCATTTGTATTAAATCATTTCATTGTTTTGGTGTTGAGACATATCGTCATGTCCAACGCCCTCATATCATGTCATGCCTGGCCCGATATCATCCTTGGTACATCTATTTTACATCAATAATACATGGGGAGCTCTAAGGTCGGCCTCTCCTGTCAGACTCATCTGCCAGTTCAGCCTCTACTTCATCATCCATCTGCTTGGCAATGATTCTCTCTTCCTCTTCTTCCGCCTCAAGAATCTCCTGAATAAGGCGGCTCTTCTTGTCCATCTTATTCCTTCCGCGACGCTCACGCGGGGCGTTCTTCTCGTTGGCACTGATACCGCCAGGTCCCATGACAATCTCAACCTTTCTGGGCTTCTTGCCCTGTCCGGCTCGCTTGCCACCATCATCTGGTCCCCTACCAGCGCGAACGTTGCGCTGAACTCGCGTCTTGGCTCCAAGAGCCCAGAGGTCACCCCATCGTGCCTTGCGAGCATCGTGGTATGCTAGCTTACTAAAGCTCTTGCTGACGGTCCATCGCTCAAGCCTGCCTTCCGGTGTGCAAAAGTCAAGAGTAACATGGCCTTTTCGCTTCAGAGGAGGCATGATCGCTCTTGGAAGGCTCTGCATGTCGGGCGTTTCGTCAGAGTGTTCGTATCCTTCGAAGGCGCGGTTTGCTGCCTCTTTGCCGCTGATAGATCTCTCCTTGGCGACACCACGTCTGATTGCCACGTAACTAAACTCGACTTCGCCCTCGTTGTTCGAGCTATTCCCAAGCATTCGAGTATAAAACGCAGGGCGCGTAAACCGTTGGCTAAAATGGCAGAAATCCTTCCGACCTTGGCTCTTACCAGGTGTCTGGTACATAGGGCATAGTCCCTGGTTGGTACAAGGAGCAACGACATATCCCGGTTCCTTTTCGCGTTGGAAGGCAGGGTTGAAGTCCTCGGGTGTGATCTCTAGCTCTCCGGATTGGGGGAGAAGAAACTGCTTAAGAATCGTGTCCCGAACGTGAGCAACAGCTTCAAATCCTCTAGGATGAGCCTTCTCCAGAACAATCAGGACACCGCCGTCCTTGTTCAATAGGGTCCAGAGGTTGTTGAGAACTGCTTGTCGGTAGTGGTCCTGCTCTTCTTTGAGGAAGAGATGAGATGCAATAATAACGTCATAACTCTTGCGAGCTTGCGGCTTGCTACCAGCATCAAGACGCTCGCCCTTCATCTCTCCTGAGTGCTCATAATCCGGAAGTCTAGGGAGGAAAGTGGTGTTCTCGAGGAAGGTCTTGGTGCGGTGTCGTAGGCGATCAGAGCCGATAATAACTGTTCGCTTGCCTGGGGGGTTGTCTCCCTTGACTTCGCCCTTTTCCTTTAACAGATCCCATTCTGCTCGCACGATCTCGTCCCAGGCGATCAAGCCTGCACCACCAGATCCTGCATCCAGAACGCTAATACCACTGCCATCCTTGAGCTTGGACTGAAGCCACTCAGTTCCAACTCGCTTGCGAACCTCTTTTAATGTGGCCATGACAGAAGCGTAGGCTGGGGGAATGAAACCCGCAAGGAAAGCATCTCCCTCAATCTCAGTCATGTGTCGCTGATCTGGTGGAAGACCAACTCCATGCATGTTTCCGTTCCTTTTGGCTTCGGGTGTTGCAGGAGACAAAGGAAGACCTGGGCCACCAAACGCACTTTCAGCCGCACTCTTGACGTGATCGATATGAGTTCGCTGCAATAGTTCCCGAATCGGCATGATCAATTCGTCCTGTGGTAGGAGAATTTGGACAGGACTTCCCGAAAAGCGGCCCTCAAGAGTCAATGGGTGAAACCGCGCAGCCTCGCCATAAAGCCGCTCACCCCGCTCATGTTCTTCAGGCCAATACGTTTCTGTGTCTTCCTCCTGCTGTTCCATTTCAAGCTCCTCCTTGGCAGCGGCCTCATCTTCGGCCTCTTGTTGCGTCTGTTGTGCAATCTTGAAGTCCTCTGAAAGTTTTTGCAGCGCATCATGCTCTCGCTGGCTCCTAGCAACCAGATCAACATAATCTGGTGTTCGATGTGCCAATTGTTCTGCTGAGAGATCCGCTAGATCGGCCGTCCCCTCCGCCTCCTCAATATTTTCACTGGGAGGGATCTCATAGCTGATCTCCTCAAACTCGCCACCTTCAAGCTGCCTCAAAAGTGTACCCTCATTATCTGGCCGTGGCGGTTGTGGTCCCATGTCGGCGTGCTCTGGAATACCAACATCTTCGGGTCTCGTCTCGCGCAACGGCGCACCGTATAATCGTTCGTATACCGCATACTCTTCGTCGTTCAAGTAACCTTTGGGTAAAGTATCTCGAAATCTTTGCTTGGCATCTCGAACAATCTGTTCAATTTCCTCGGGCGATGCCGGCTCCGCTGCCTGAGAGTCTTGTCGCAAACATCTTGACGTCGAAAAGGCCTGTGTAATTGCTGCGTTCCTATTGGACTGGGTGTGCTGAAAGGCAGAGATACGTTGTGTGCGAAGTAAAGGAGTGTAAGAAGAGTAAAATCGGGGAGAGACTAATAAAGAAGAAGTATTACACCTCGGGCAGGCATTCCGAATTCCCCTGGCCGACAACATTTTCCGTACTGTACAATGTCGAAGTATGGAGTTGGAAAATTGTCGAGGTTAATCAGTACATTTTACACGTGCTCACGTGACTCTGACCAGCAATATGCTCTCTTGAGCTCAGCGTCATGGATATTCTACAATGAAATTTGTATGGTGATGATCATACAACTGAGTCGAATAATTCTATAACTTTATAATGAATCCGCCGAAAAAGACTAAGTAACCGTAGTCCTGTACCTCTAACGCCATGCCTAAACCTCATCTTAATCACCACCAAGATCCGCCAACGTCTTGAAAGACGAACGCGGAGGGGCTTTCGCACCTCCAGCACCCTGTGAGCCACCGGCATTTCCTCGTGTTGGTTTTCGATGGAGATTGAACACGCTCTTCTCCGCCGACTTGTATGGATCGAACTGTCATATAGTTAGCAACCTAAGTCGTTTCATAAAGTTCTTTAACCCGGGTACCTACTGTGATTAAGGAGACAAAGTACAGTCCAAAGAACGCTATTAAAGCATCGAAGAAGCCCTTCAAGTTCCACTGCTTCGACAGCGGAGCAGATCGTGACTCGCCACCGAGTGTACGACCAGGGGTCTTGAATACATCGCCAGTAGGTGGTCCGCCAAGCTTCACCGCGTTGTTGATAGCTGCTGTAAGTGCAGGAGGGTTGGCGCCCTTGATCGTCTCGATGCAGGTGCCGTTGTGGAAGATCTTAAAGGTCGGCATGGCGGAAACGCCTTGGGCTCGGGAGATGGCAGATTGGTTATCGACGTTGACCTTCGCAAAGGCAACCTTCTTCGGGCGCGAGTGTTCTTTGGCGAGAGCTTCGAAAGTAGGCGCAATCATCTTGCAAGGACCGCACCAGTCGGCGTAGACTAGATGGTGTTAGTGATCATGAGGTGTTCGCGGGGCGTTTGTACGTACAATCTGCGATAACCACATTTGTACCCGAGAGGAGACTGATCCATTCGGACTCTGAAGCGATATTAATAGGGCCACTCATGGTTGTGATATATTTATTGTTCGAATTGCTTGCTTGACGTAAAAGGCCACATCTGTCGCATTGTGTTGTTGGCTTGCGATGCTGACGAAGCGTGGGTGGCATTGTACAAGCTGCATTTGGCAGGCGGTGGGCAAGGCGGGCCAGTTCTGCCGGACAATTATTCCCACTATCACAACTTTTTGTTCAGAGCTCGCGCAGCTTTACCTGATACTATAGCAGACTAGATCTTATCAGCGCCAAAATGTCCTACCACGAGCGCAACTCCAAGGTCAGCCAGCCTCAGCGACAGCATTCCAGATCGTCATATTAACTTTGAGTAGAAACGGAAGACTGAGCATAATGCTCACAACGGTCGGGATAATGCATCCTTCAAACCTTCTGCATTCTTCAACCCTATTGAAGGCGGTCGGCCATGGACTCTCTCTGTTGCAATTCCTAGCAGTATTCTCACAAAGTATGCGACCTATCAACATTTGCTTTGCAAATGCTAACAGCCACAGCCTTGCTACTGCCGATCAGCGAATGACTCAACCCGCGCGCATTGCCCGTGCCCTCGCCGTCTTCTCTGTCGATGAAGTTGTCGTCTTTGACGATTCACCTGTTTCTACCCGGCCTCGTAACACAGACCCCAACAGCTACACAGGCGATACCGACCCATGCCACTTCCTCTCGCACATCCTATCGTTCCTCGAGGCGCCGCCTTTCATGCGCAAGGCCCTTTTCCCTCTTCACCCTAACCTGCGCCTTACTGCCATGCTGCCCAGTCTCGACATGCCACACCACCCAAACCCTAAGGACTGGATTTCTTACCGTGAAGGAGTCACCATCGCTGGTCAGACTAGCACAGGATCTGGAACTCTTGTCGAAGTTGGTCTGGACCAGCCTGTCGAGATTGAGGCGGAAATTCCCCCGAAAACGAGGATAACGCTCAAGTTCCCTGATGACGAGAACCAATACCCTGAGCCTGTGCATCCTGCTGCGCCAAGAACCGAGGGTGGCTACTACTGGGGATACACTGTGAGGAAGGCTAGCTCCCTCTCTAATGTTTTCACCGAGAGCCCCTACGAGAATGGCTACGACGTCAGTATCGGCACCTCTGAACGTGGTGTTCCGGCGCACAAAGCCTTCCCGCCTTCAAAGAGGATCAACTTCAACCATCTCATCATTGTCTTTGGTGGTCCACGTGGTCTGGAGTTTGCGTCAATGAACGACGAAGAGCTAAGCAACATGGATATTCAGGGCTCCAAGACTAAAGAGTTGTTTGATCACTGGGTCAATGTTCTGCCCAACCAAGGAAGTCGGACCATCAGGACAGATGAGGCTGTTTTTATTGCTTTGACTGCATTAAGAAATATTTGGGACTCTAGTTAGGTGACTGGTATAGCAATTGATACCCCCTTCAGCTCTCCCTCTTCCCATGCCTTGCCTCAGAATTAGTATATCAACCAATTATGATACGTACAAAGCCAAAGTGTCCGCAAATGTGCTGTTGTTGTCAGCCGCCGCTGCCAAGTCCACTCCGTCACGATTCACCATGATTCTGGTGCCCACTGTGCTCAATCCTAGAAATTTCAGTCCAGGGGTGATGCCTTGGATGCTCAAAATCCTCTCTTGGCAAAATCCTGGTGACTTGTTGCTGGCGCAAGTATCGTTATAGTTTGTGAAAAACGAATACAAGCCTGCTCCGTAGACCGCAACATTGCTTGAGTTGATGATTCTCATCCCCCAACCCATGTTGCATCCTGCTGGGACAAGGTCATTCTGGCAGTCCATCTGAAAGTTCGGATCATTCAGGGCTGGCACGGGGGGGAATGGGTATTGGGCTAAAGGCATGGGTTGGAAATACGCTTGCTCTGTCTGTGCGTGGCCGATGTACACGTCTTTGGTGTTGACAAGCTGGTACTGGTACAGAACATGGTGTTCTGAGCCGGATGCGCTGAGCCAGATACGACCTCTTTGGGCCTCCACAAGCACTCCTCGTCCTGCAAAAATGGCAATTCGCTGATACTTTTGGTCCTCAAGGTCGTGGTCTGCAACCCAAAACCAACAGTTTTCTGTGAACAGGCCCCCAGCGAAAGCTGTTACGTGAAAGCTCATGTATGCTGCCAAGCATCTCGGGTTGATAGTGTTCGTCCCGATGATAGCAGGGCAATCTGGAACTTGAAGATAGGTTCCCGCAAAGCCTCCAATTCGAGTGTGCACATCCCACATGCCTGATGGTGCTCCAGGGGTGAATAGGTTGTACTGAATTAGAATGGCACCTGCCGCTGGCCCACGTGTCGATACAATCGTGTCTGACCATTCAATCTGCCCAACATCTCTGGGGCGGCCAACCTGGACGACAGGTCGAGGGTTGTTCAGATCTCCAAAATTGGGCCCTGTACCCATGATTATCGACGCCAGAGCTTCGCCAACAATCTTGGCATTTGGGGGAATGTAGATAGTGTCTGTGACAATGTAGTATCCAGCATCGAGATAGGCAATGAGTCCTTTTGCTGCTGTGTATTGAAACAAAGCGTTGAGAGCTTGAGTGTCGTCATGCGATGCATCTCCGTAGGCCCCATTTGCTTTTGCGGAGATGAAGAAGCTGCTAGAAACTTGTTCGTATTGGGGCTTTGATCGTTCGTAATAAATATTACGATCGAGGAGGCTTTCACTTCGAGTAAAAGGGAGCGGGTAGAGTGCGGTTGCATCAAATGTGCCGTCCGAGTTAGCATAGTGCCCCTGAAATTGTTAGTGGTTTTCGGGTTTCAACACATTGGACCTACCATCATGAAAACGGCACTTCCTACTGGTGCTATAGCAGATCGCGCCAGGTCAACACCTGTGGGACTCAAGAGAACGTTGTTCACGTTCTGGAATTTGACATTCTCCATGGCCAGAGAACCTGTACCGCTGATGGCCTGTGAACTGTTGCGTGTGGTAGCAATAGCGATATCGATGTTTTCGAACCAACTATCAAGGATCGTGATAGAGCCAACGCCATAAGACGAATCATCCATCTTGATACCAACTCGGCAGTTCTTGAACACGGCACTTTTGAAAGTCCAACCCCAATCCCAGGTCATCCATATGGCAACATCGGCGTTAGAGAACCAAAGGTTGCGTGCTGTAAACTGCTGGTTACCCAAGACTGTGGCATTTCCGCCACCAAAAAAGTAGAGGTCATTAAGAAGACCTCCTGAGCCTTCCTCAATCAGAAGACCGGTATGTCGGTTGCCTGGAACAGTTGACAGTCTGAACACGCAGTTGGTGATGGAGGTTGCTTGTGAAGATGGCCAGTGTATGCCCAAGGCAGGAAAGGCAGGTGGGAGGGCAGTTGTATCCAAAACTAGGTTGCGAATCTGACGTAAGAAGACGTTCGTCGAGTTCCATGAGAGTGAACCGGTAGACAAATAGGGATTAGCATCAATGAGGGCGAAGCTCTCCTTGGAAAAGGAGGCAGATGCCTTGATGACAGGTCGGTTCGTAGGGTCTCCAATGATTTGAGTGTAGTAGAGATCGATGATCGAGTTGCTGATGAGGTACGTTCTTCTTCCGTTAGCGAGGGTTATCAAACAGCGTCTGCTCCGGAGACTCACCCAGGAGGGATATAGACGGTGGCTGGGGAAAGGGTGCTTCCTTTGCACACACTAGGAACACATCGAACACCTTCACTGATCGCAGCGTTGATTGCCGCCGTGTCATCGGCAACTGTTCTGTTAGCTTTGAAGTCAACGTTGAGTGAAGAACATACCTCCATCGCCGACGGCACCGAAGTCCTTCACATTGCGGAAGACTGGGTAGAGGCTGTCAGGATAATAAGGAGCGCTGCCACGATGCTGAATCTCCTCAAGCCAGTATTTCGCATTGGCGATGCCCACAAGGGCAAAGAGGAGAAGTGAAAGGATCTTCATACTGAAGAGCCTGACAAGAGCTCGAAGGGGGGATACGATAGGTAGCTCAAGTCAAAAATGCGAATAGAAAAGAACGAGACTTGACCAAGAACCTAAGGTAGCCAAGAGGGAAACAAGATTTGACCAAGAAGAAAGTGTTTTGTGAAGGGTAGAGGAGTTTCGTTGTTCAAGAAATGGGAAAGAGCAAAGAGCTTGTTGTTCGTTGCTCTGTTCTTGCTATTGGAGATGTTCAAGATCAGAACCGTACTTTCCCCTGGGCAACCAAATTTATCATCCGAAGTCTGGCCAGTAGATGAAAACAAATGATTTGATCACGCGAAACCAAGGTACCTTCTGTAGTGGAACGAGTCTGAAGTAGTGATTCATTGCCCCGACTTTGTCTGGAGAGCAGTTGTGGTCTGCACCGCGACGCAGTGCCAGCCTAACCTAGTGCAGTTGCCATATCTATAGAAGGTAGTAGACAGTGAAAGACGTTTCAGACTAGCTTCAGAAGAATATATCATATATTCAAAGTTGTTACAGTCTTGATACTACCTCTGTGAGTAACATACACCCTCGTGATGAGCGAGTCTATCAAAGAGGTTCAGTTACACCGCAAGGAGAATACCAGAAACAGTCACCACGTTGACATGCAGATGATTGATGTACAACCCACTAGGGGTAAGTGATTGTATTGTATGTGAGTGTGCGACAAGGTCGCGTCAGCCTTGTTGAAGACCATCTTTTTCTAGTTGAATATCTGACCCTATCCCAAAACGCCATCCGATACGGTCATATCCCATGATTATATAATGCAGTGTGGTTGATGTACAATGATCTATTTAGATCGTCGACTGAGTAGAGTCGAGGGCAACGGCTTGGCCTAGGTTCCCACTGGCCATGCCCTTCTCGCCAGAGCGCTTGCGGAGAACGTTCTCGATAAAGGCCTCGCCAGCCTTGTATGAGGAACGCACGAGAGGTCCACTGGCGCAGTACAGGAAACCCATGTCCAGAGCTCGCTTGCGCCACATCTCGAACTCATCAGGGGTAACGTACTTCTCTACCTTGAGATGGCGCTTGGTTGGTCGCATGTACTGACCGAATGTGACAACATCGACATCCGCCTTTCGAAGTTCTAATTAAGGTTAGCTGGGTTACATAGCATTATAAGAAAAGGATGTCTTACCCTCAAGTGCAGCCATGATCTCACGTTCCTGCTCCCCAAGACCAAGCATTATACTGGTCTTGGTGATAGGACCGTCCTTGCCCATAACATCCTTGACATGCTTCAAGACAGACAAGCTCTGTCGGAAAGTAGCTCTGCGGTCTCGCACATAAGGAGTGAGGTCTTCAACAGTCTCAACATTATGCGCATAAACATCCAGCCCACTCTCAGCCACAACCTTGACCATATCCAAGTCTCCACGGAAATCACCAGTCAAAGCTTCGACAAGCAATGAAGGCTTCTTCTGCTTGATCCTTCGAATTGTCTCAGCAAAGTGTCGCGCACCACCGTCTGCCAGATCGTCACGGTCCACGCTGGTCAGCACGACATAGCCAAGACCCCACCTAGCCAGGGCCTCTGCGGTGTTCTCGGGCTCGTGGGGATCCAATGCAGCAGGGTTGCGGTTCGTCTTTACACTGCAGAAACGGCATCCTCTGGTGCATGTGTCTCCCATCAGCATAATAGTAGCTGTCGCAGCGTTCTTATCTGAGCCACCCCAACACTCGGAAATGTTGGGACATCGAGCCTCCTCGCAGACAGTGTGCAGTCCCAATCCTCGCAGATCCTTCTTGATGCTCTTGAAGTTGTCGTTACCGGCAGGGATTGGTGTCTTGAGCCATTCTGGCAGTCGTGTGATCGTTCGCTTCTTGCCCTCAGGGCCGACCTCGGCGGTTTTAAGAGAGTAAGCCTCAGCTGGTGAAAGCGGCTGGGCCGGAGAGGACGTAGCAAGAAAATCGGAGAAATCAGACACCGTTGTATCCTTGAAATAACTCTTTCGTTGGGGTTTGCTGGGTTCACTGCCGCTCGGAGGTACAGTGGCGAAAGATCTAAGGGTAGGTGTTGCGCTCAACGCTTTGCGAAGAGGGGCATGCGCTCGCTTGAGCGAAGGAGCAAGAGACGCCATTAAAATGATACAAAGAAGACACGGCTTCTATCTCTTAGAAGAACAAGAAAGGAGGAATAAGAAAGCCGTTGGGGGCGTTCGTGGGAATATGGGGAAGCGGACTCAAAAAGCTGGCGGCAGCTCCAAAGAACTCAAATCGTAGACTCGGGGGCAAAGGCCGATGGGACCCGCACAATCCCGGGCCGTATCCGAGTGTCCAGCCAATGAGAGAGTGCCGCATTATCCTTATTCAGCTTCTTTTTCTTTTTCCCGTAAGGAATATCGCGGGGACAGAAGAAGAGAGGAATTCCTCGGATATGAATTTCGAAGTACATAGTTATCACAGTATTCAATTTGTTTGAGGAATAGACGTACTGTGAGCTCTGATTCTCAACTACAAGATGATACTAATAACGTATTCACATTGATTCATAGTCGAGGCAAGTAAAAACATAGACAAGTTCTTCTTCTTTGGACTTTTTCTTTCATATAGCGGGGAAAATCAAGGGTCTTTGCCGCGTTTTTCACTTAAGTCATCGGATGTTGAGTTCCATCCTCGAATGACCAGGCGAGCCAGGTACCAAGTTGGCCGATTCAAAGGCATTATCACAAGCTACCGGAGATGTTCACTTTCACTTTCACTTCACTTCATTTCAAAAAATCAGTGAGCGTGACAAAGTCTATTGCTCTCATACTATCTACTAGCCATCCATCATGGCTCATCATCATGGTCCAGTGTTGGACACTCAAAAAATCACCAATCCTCCTTTATCATGTAAATCGTATCCCACCCCTTCCGAATCAAATCAAAGCCATACTCCAAGCTGCAAACCATCCTCCAGAGATCGAACCAAAGCTAGATCTTGGATCACCTGCGCCGTCGTAAAAAGGGGGTATCGCCAAAAGAGAAGTATAGTAAAACCAATTCATCCGAGAAGCAGAGTTACTGAAGTGAATATGAATTATTTCCGCGTCGTCCCCGTCTCCTAGGAAGCGACTCTCTATGTGGCAGCAGAGTCGAGTGAAGAGATGTTGACTGAATAATTGTGGTAAATGGGTGTCTCCAGCCAGCAGTTTGCACCAGCTGTTGTTAGTGTTGAGAAGGGGATATGATCTCAAAGCCATTGAGTGGTTACCAAGCCTGGAAAGGGTATCCTCAAGTGAGGGAAAGTTGGAAGTATGGTAAGGGTGAAGAAGAGGTGAAAAGGCTTGGTAGCATCAATGACTACCCTTCAACACCAGCAACAGCTCAAGGCCAAGCCATGCGCAGCGCAGTCAACGCGCTAGGTGCACACTGCCAGGGATAAAAGAAACAGCAAGTGTTGAAAGCCCGCGTGTCTTGTCAAGGGAGCGGGCGTGATGAAGCGTAAGGAAGCAGTCAAGCTATCCGAGAGGCAGAGTCTCAAGACTCATCAAGTATGAAGCAAGCGACAAGTGTCGTCCTGCAAATGGTATAGTGGCGTTTCATCATAAAGAATAGGCCGTGCTGGTGGCCAGGGTATAAAAGGTGAATGGACAAGAAATGGAAGACAGTATAGTTGGGTCGATACAAGTCAACAGTCGTGAGATGCTTTGAAGGAATCTCTTTCCATCTAACGCTCTCTTACAGAAGAGCAGCAGCGACCATACCAGCAACACCAACCACGGCGAACTTGCCAACGGCGACGGCAGATCCAGCGTTGCCAGGGACCTCGGAGGGCTCAGATGAGCCACCAGTGCCAGCAGCAGAGGTAGAAGCCTTGGGGGTAGACACGACAGTGGTGTTGTTGTGGTGGGAAACAACAGGCAAGTAGGTGGTGGTCTCCTCAACGAGGGCAGTGGAAGTGACCTCGACCGAAGTCTCAACAGCGGTGGTGCTCACACCAGTGGCGGTGATGGTATGAACCTGAGAGAGGAAGTAGGTCTTGGTAACGACGGCGGTAGACGTCTGGGTAGTGGTACCCGCGTCAGCGAGAGCGAGGGCAGGCAGGACAGCCAGGATAAGCTTGGAGAAATGCATTTTGTTGGTGTTGGTTGTTTTGTTGTGTAAGTGAGTGCTTTTAAAGCGGTTGCAGTTGCAGTTGCGGTTGGTGTAAGTGAGCGAGTTGGAAGCGAGAACAGATGGATGCTCTGTATCCAGACAGCGAGAAGCACAAGCTAATAAGTAAGTAACTTATGTATGTAAGAAATGTACGAGCGAGATAGACTCTGCCAACGAAGTCTGTGGACCGAGAACAAGTTTGTTTCGAAGCGTAGAAGGGTGGCCTGTCAAAGTTCGGGGGGGAGGCCCCATATGAAATACTACGAGGAACCTGAGAGGAAAAGCAAACAACACACAGACAGAACCAGCAACCTCAGCTTTACAGCCCACGCTAGCACACACCCTTATTCTCGGCCAAGCAGCCAAGATCAAGAGCCTGTTAAGGTGCGCGCTGCCAGAGCCAGCCCAGACGACGTTTGGTGATGGATGGGAGGGGCGGACTAGGCCCGAGCCCATTAAACTGGTACATGTAACACGGACATTCTCATATCCCTTGGTCATGTCTCAAGTACTTGCGACCTGACCAGGGCTGTCATGCTCCTCGGGGGAAATTACAGCGCATTGTCTTGACAGCTTCAGGTAGTCTGACCGAACAGGCCTGTCAATATCTGGTTGCTGAAACTTGGGCCTAGGCCATCTCGACTACTACGTAGTTATCCGTATAGTAGACCCTTTATTCGATCCCTTGTTCATGGCTTTCTTCCTCTCTAACGCATTTTGCGGCAGAATTTGATACTCTGGAGGCACAAAGAAGGTTTCACCGGGGATCAACGACCCTGGTCTCCCCGTGTGATGGATGGAAGAAAACTCTGCATTCTAGGCATCGTTCCTGTTGGCTACAGCAAAGGCAAAGGCAAAGTTGAGTGGCGATGAAATCATTGTGCAGCCCACTCAATCAATGACTGGGAGATGAGGGAATTAGAAGAAAAAAACGACGCTCTACCTTAAATGTCATGAATAATTTCTAGTCTTAAGTGGCGCTTCTTGCCGCTACTCATGTGGACGGCCATGAGCGGTTGAGGAGGTAGTTGAGCAAGGCGTTTTGAGGGGATAATTGTCTGTCAATTGTCTGTCAATTGGTCGTCTGAGTCGTTTAGGTAGTCTCTGTCCAATCTAATCAGCCCAATGACCCTGACTTCACCTGTCGTGACTCGCTGGTCTATGCTCGTGGCACCTTCACAAGAGGGTAAAAAGTAAAATTTGCATAATTTCCCTCTGATGTCGTGGATTGGCTGATTGGCCACACATCAAAAGGCACCAGGCACACCCGCTGTTCCTGCGTCGGTTGTGCCTGGCGCCATACCTTAATTGGTTCCCCTCAAAGACCGTTGCAACACATCAGGTCGCCTCGCCCGCGCCGAGAGACAGACAGCGCCAAGTTGCGCAAAAGAACATTTGAAAACCGTCGATCATTCTATCGTGAAAGCGGAAAGAGCGTGATAGAAGCGCTACTGCAATGAAAAAGTTAGATGAGTCTAATTTTCTCTCTAATTGCATCCTTCTTCCCCTCAACTTCTCCGGAACAGTTGTCAACTTGTCGTATTGTTAGTCACAGCCCCCAACAACGAGTACCGGTATTACGCGCATCGGGCAGAATCCATCTGCATGTTTCCCAACAATACTGACACTGCCTTGTAAGGCTTAGTTTGTACTGTTCCTTTGTGCTCTTGCTTTGTGCTTTGTTCTTTTTGTGCTCTTCTTCGTCTCCGCCGAACTGAAACTCTGCCACGGCGGTTATCCCGGTCAACTCAACGGTCGTTTAACACTTGGCTAGGGTACGCCATTCTTCCAAGTTCCCTGGAGCTGGAGAAACAAAGCCCGGTCGCTAAGGATAAAGTCTGGCAGCCTGGGAGCCTGGCTCCTGGCTCCTGGATGTCAGCGCTGATCGGCTACCCGCCCCAGATTTGCTTGGATAACCGCGTGGGTGCCGTGGGTGCTACTGTACGCACTCTACGGTGCATAACTTCTGTATAGACTCTTCCAATGCCTTGATTCTGCTATTTCGGTCAGCATGATCTTCACACCGCTGTGATGTTTTGCTTTCTCTGCGTCCAATCATTCGCACCATTGCTCTCGTCAGGTCAATGTTGACGTGGCCACGCTGTGCGACGACGCCAACGCCAACGCCAGCGCAAAAAGGATTCCGTCCTTATTTGGTGTAGCGCACTTCTCTCATCATCAACGTGGTGTCGCTGTGCATTGCGGGTCGCGTGCCTTGAAGCGGCAGCTTTCCGTCCCTTTACTTCATGACCATGCCCATGGCCTGGACCCCTGGTCCTTGTTATGATGATGCTCAGCCCTGCAATGGTGACAATTGCGTTGACGTCAAAGTTTCTCCGTAGCAACGGGAATACTCTAACCCAGGCATTTATTAGCAAACAAGTTTGTGAAGTGTATCATCTTCCAAGAGCGAAGAAACGCGGTGGCCTGAGATGGCGAGCTTTTCTTGTTGACTCATTCACACGCATGCAAGTTCAGCGAAGCTTAGGAGGCTTGCTCAAGCTTACCTTCAGCCATGAATACGAGGTTACTCTGCATATTGCATATTCAACATACCATCATGATGATTTGTCGCGTCTGATCTGAACTCTAGTAGCAGTGTTATGCAAGGCGTTTTCCTTGTGAGCCAAGGTACTCACCAGTCTCGGGCCCCGACGGGTCTCCCGCTAAGGAGCTGCTATACCATGGGAAACAGCAGCATGATTCATAAACAAAATAAGTCTTCGCTGTAAAGGCTTACTTACGCCACGTTCTAATTCCTCGATACAATCCAAAGAGATCACCATAGGAGGTGAGCAAATTCGATACACACAGACTTGGAGCTTCTGGTGAACATTACATGGGTGCGGCTTATTGATCACAGGCCCAGAGCTTCAGACGGATCAGCCTACCCTAAGCTATAGTGCTATATGCACTCAGAAGCTGTCATTGATGAACCATGGTGCGAATGAATAATCGTGTCTATTTCTAAATTTTACGCTTAATATAATTATTTTATTCCTGTTTATAAAGGAATGACTGAAAGTGCCTTAAACTGTGGATTATTGATTCCTGGAGGCTGGAGATCTGCCTTTAAAAAGTGGATCCTATAGCATATCTTATCTTTCGAAAAGCTAGGTCGTGACGTCGCGCTCAACTTCAGCCTCTCGAGGCATTCTCTTCATACAATCAAAACCATCACTGTTCTCATCACTATCCATACACTTAAAACATCCGGAGACCTTCATTTGAAGAAGTGCACGATAAGATTTTCAGACAGTCTCGTCTTTACGCAACAACAGTAGCTGTCGCAACAGCTCCTGCAGTCCAGCAACCATGCCAGACTCACCACCCACAGAGCCCCGAGCTCGCTCAAAATCTCCCGCTCCCCGAGAGAAAGACGATCGCAAGGGTCGCGATGATACGTCCCGCGAGAACAACGAGCGTCGCCAGCGCAGAGACCGCAGCTGGTCGCGTGACCGCAACAACAACAACAACCGCGAGCGCAGAGACTCGCCCCCGCGAAGACCCCGAGACCGATCGCGATCGCCAGCGCGAAGACCTAGAGGATCAGGCGGCTTCAAGTGGAAGGGAGGGCGTCAGGACAATGATAGAAATCGTGACTTTCGCAGACGATCGCCGCAGCGATATCGGGACCGCGATAATGGCAGGGATCGAAACTATCGACGAGATGATCGTGATGGTGGAAGGGATAGGCAACGGGATGGTGATAGGGATCAGAGGAGGGAGAGAAAAGAGAAGAAGGATGACAAGCCAAAGGCACCTGTTGCTCAACAGGGAGGCGAGGAGATGATCATCGTCAACGTCAACGACCGTCTGGGTACGAAGGCTGCAGTGCCCTGCTTGGAATCTGATACCGTGGGACAGCTGAAGATGATGGTTGCTGCGCGAATCGGTCGTGATCCTGGTCAAATTATACTGAAGCGACAGAGCGAGAGGCCGTTCAAGGACCACATTACCCTGGGAGACTATGGCATTTCGAACGGTGTTCAGCTGGATCTGGAAATTGATACACGGGACTAAGATGGCTTGGGATACGCCGTTTGGTCAGGGCTCTGGAACCGTCTTTTTTTGTTTTTTTGAACAAGTTACTTTTTACCTGGCGTTATCTGGATTGCAAGACTAAAAATACATAATCGAAAAGAAAATGAGTTGGCCTGGGACCTTTGGCGTGAGCCGTGTTATATAACATAAAAATCAAGAAGAGTTTGTTTCCAATTTCGTCAACGTTGTGAAAAAAGCCCGCCTGCTGACCCATGATACGCCATTATCATAACCTAAGCCGTAACCCAGGCAAAGAGTGACCCGTAATGACTGAAGTTTAGCATAACCAACAAGACCATCACGTAAAATCTAGAATATACTCGCTTCAACACTTTTCTTTATAACTAAAGAAAAACGTCAAATAGAAAAGGAAACCGGGTCGTAGCAAAACAAACAAGCGAACGGTGACCGTCAGTGGGGCTGAAACATTTTGTTGATGTCCACATCATCGGGGTCGTCAAAGACCCCTGATTGGGTGTAGTAGGCTGAATCCTTCTCAAAAACATTTTGGTGGACGGCTGCCAGTCGATTGTTGGGCTTCGAATCTTCGAGTCTTTCTTCTGGTTGACGAGGTGGAGGATCTACCATTTCGACAGTTGCCTGAAGCTCAGGAGCAGACCCGATGAAGTCAAAGTTCAACAAGCCGTCAGACTCATCAAATTCTGACGTATCAAACCACATGGGCTCCTTTATGTTGGGTGACTGCAAAAGTCCCATAGATTCGCCGGCAGTAGATGGAACCCTCGAAGCACTGGACTGTACTTGCGATATTATATCGGATAGGGACACTTCCGCATCTGCATTATTGACTAGCATTGCTGGGCGTTGAGGGAAAGGCGTATCTACAGCATCAAGGCATGCCTGATAGAGCTGTCTATTCCCTTCATTGTACATGAGTGGGTTGGTGTTTGCCGTTGGTAGTTGCGTGTGTGGCTGTTGGCCCTCGCCTGAAGTTGTTTTATGCATCAGGAATGGATTGAACGACTGTTGTGACAAACCAGCTTGTGTAGATGCATGCTGTGGAGGCTGGGTAAAATCTCCATTCTGACTAGACGGCTGTTGGGATTGGCCCATGTTTCGCGAAGGGGTCTGTAAAAACCGTTGTTGGAATGGCAACTGCCAGTTTTGATACTGGTTAGATGAAAGCATGTTTTGTGCCTGCGATTGTGCCCCTTGCTGTTGAAAGCCATAGCCGGCAGAACCGCCTTGCAGGCTTCCAAAAGAAGTTCGTTGTCTCGTCGATGGGTAGGGTGATTGGGGAACCTCCTGAATCCCGTTCCTTTGCATATTTTCCACCATGCCTGCGACGACCCGGGGTGAAGTATGTGGGTATATGGGCATGAATGCAATAGGATGCTGACTTGACTGATTTGAATTTGCTTGTTGCAATGGGAGAGGGTTCCCAGGAGTTGACTGCTGGTTATGCTGTCTTCTCATTGTTTGCTGAGAGACAGGCGTAGACTTCTCTATCAATGGCCGGTTATGAGTTGACGATGCAAAAGCGGGCACTGGAGGCTTTTGTTTTCCTTGGCCGTGTAGTGGCTTTGAAGAGACAGGACGAAGATCTCGAGAGGGCTGTTCCGGGACAGGTCGACGAGTCGACTGGTTGTTGGCCTGCTGTCTTGAGTTGGAGCCACTGGATCTGGTTGGCGTGGATCGAGGATTCGATTTACGTGGCGCCATGTTCTTAGGAGGTCCACTGGGCTTTTCGGTAGCCGAACAAAAAGTGGTATACAGGATGCATACCTTCTTCTCCTTTGGCTGTTCCGCGTTGTAGTCGCATATCGGTCCAGCCATATGGTTTTGCATTTCTCTCTTACCAAATTTGCACCAGCACCGCAAGCAAAGAACTACACCATGATGTCCCCGGTCACTAAAATCTCCGCCGTTCCATTCATGCAATGAGCTACATTTTTCACAGTTCCCTTTCGCTTTTTTGAAGGGGTCGTAACCATGACAACTTGTCAGGTATTTACGTGAAGAGTGGTTGGGGTCTCTTCCACGAATAAGGCCATGGTGATCGGTAGCATGGGTGATGATGTGAGATATTTCGTCCTTGCGGCCAGAGCATGCCTGCCTATCAGCGGTCGAAAAGCGCTTCGGGTCATGTAGCCAGAAGAAACAGGTCTCGCATGCGTTCTTGAAATCATCTGCCGTAACCAGCTCGCCTGCTCGGCTCCGTACCGACCCATCTCTTCGGGTATTAGATGAGCTGAGGCCATCAGAAGCGGAAGACAAAGCAAGATTTCGAGTCCGTCGTTGAGAGCCCTGTGTACCCTCAACCAAGGCCTGTAGTGGCAGATTGATGCTTGCTTCTGGCGACGTAGGGCGTTGCGATTGACCTTTGTTTCCAGATCTGTATCGCTTCGCGAATTGATGTTTGCCAGTTATTTCATCATCTGCTGAGCGGCTGTTCTGGCGTTTCGGCAATTTCTTTGAACCGGCAGATGTATCTGTGCCTGCTAACGACCGAGCTGTTTGCTGTAGTGGTGGAACGGTTGATTGCTTATAAGCGCCGCGTGTATAGGGTCCAGACAGAGTAGTAGAAACAGAAGATCGATCTTGAGAGGCTGACATGCCTGGGGGCCTTCCTTCATCATGATTGCCATTATCGGTGTATCTTATTTGCCGGTCAGAGGCAGCTGAAAAGGGCAGGAAAGACGGCGCCGAGGGCCTAGGTTTCTGCAGCAAACGTTCATCGATCGAGGTAACATTGTTCGATACAGTATGGTATCGAGTAAGTGGAACCGTAGTGCCGGAAGTCCCAGGTGCCTGGGAAGCTGACGGCTTGCTGCTGTTTCCAAACACATCATCGACATAGTCAATGACTTTGTGAGCATCGAGTTTGCGTTGAGGTAGTGATTGAGAGGTAATGAAAGTGTGCTGGGATGGCTGAGAGTTCGGCTGTTGATAGAGCCAGTGTTGGACGTCGAGATCGTTTTTGCGACGTTGTTGTTCCTCCAGTTGGTCCAGCTCCCAAGGGGTCGTCGGGTCATTCCATCGTTGGTGATCGCCGAGGTCGATGTTATCGTTACTCTCGACGTTCTGGTTGCTGTTCTCACCAACCAAGCCCTGGTTCGACGATGAGTTCATGATGATCTTTGGGTCGGGTTGCGAACCCTCCCAATGACGTTACAGCGTTATGGGAGGCGCCCTAGTATCACCCCGCACAAAGCGGAACGAGGATGATAGCTGTAGTTGTTGATGAGCTTGGGATGACAGATTGGTGGCGAAAGCTTGATGGTTGAAGCAAACTTGAAGGGATTGGAAAACGAGAGATGAGGCGCAGTGGGCCGGTTTAAAAGAGGCCAGACAATGGGATTGCACATTTGTGTAGATATGGCAATGTGAAGGTATTTTGTACCAAGTAAGGCTGCGAAAAGGCCCCCATGATTGGTGGTAGGAGGTTGAAAAAGGCATCCTTTTAAGTTAGCCCTGCTCGTTTTCAACCCCCCAGCGAAAACGCGCCCGAGTATTTTGCAGAGACAATATCATTGTGCGCGAGCTTGGCTGAGAGAGAGGGATGTGGTTTTTTTGGAGGTTGAAACAAAGTTGCGATGAATTGTTAGCCAACAGCGAGGAAAATGAAGGTTGAAACGGGCAAGCTTCCAGTGTTATTAGCAGCCAGTGGTTCGCCGGCTTATGTCATGTACTGAGTGTTCATTGGAAAGAGGGGTATTGGGCAGAAATAGACACCGAAAAACGCGCAAAAGTGCGTCAGTGTGTCAAAGTGATTGAGTTCATCCTGAGATCAATTCGTATTATAGACTGCTTTAATGTTCCACGTTTGAGGTCTGATCGATCGACCACTTACACAACCCTTGACCAATTCATTACGCCTAGTGGGGAATGAAGCGGACGCTATCGTGTTGGCTCTCTTCTTCATGGGGACGAAAGATCGCACTAACGTTAATATCGATCTATCAAACTGTGGATTCGTGCGGATATTTTCCAGATATGCGGATATAGCCACGTCGAAGGTCAAAAGCTGATTTGGACAAGTGAATAAAACCATCAGCGGCAACTCTTCTTGCAGATCTAGGGTAACCAGAACACAAGATCCTGTAGTGCACACATGAATTGCTCCGAGCCACAAAGGGCTGCCTATTCAGTACAGTATGACCCAGTAGAGACTGAAGAAGACCAAGGCGAAGGAAGATATCAATTTTTTTGTAAATGGCTAGTCACACATGGGGGGAATAGATCGTCACATTGCCCTTGCCTTACGAACATGTGGAGGTTTCTCCGCACCAGGAGAAGATGATTATAAAACAGCAGCAGAGCCGCTTCGAGCCCTAGATTTAAGTAGTGGACGTCGTTAATCGAGGTATTGTGATGATATCGAATCAGAAGGCAAGGCATACGAAAGGTATGACGAATAATCCCAAGTGTTGGAACTCGGTGGTGGGGGTTCGTTTTACAAAACTGCATTTGAGAATAACGACCAATGTTATTTCCTTGATATGTAAACCGCAAGTGGGCGCGTGCTAACATGTGCCATCTCATCGTCTCATCTTTAGCAGGGCTGTAGAACTACACATTCTGGAAAGTTTCCAACTTAGAGAATCCAGACACACAACTTGACAGTCCGGTCTGAGCGAATCGACAGTTTCCGCAATGGAACTGATCCCGCGATTTGCTACTTTCTACTCAGCCTTAATGAGAAGTCATTCTATTGGATATAATCCTCCCTGTCCTGGATTAATTCTAAGCCAATAAATATCGACTTGGCTCGGAGCAAGTTGGAACACAGCCCTTGAATAACACCACCATATTTCTAGCTCAAACGTTTCGATCGACATTCAATCAAAACAATGCTAATCAGATACTCCGAGAACTTTTGAGAGTGGCCAATAATAAACTCCGGGCCAGGCGATGAGTCCCGTTGCAACACTCTCGAAATTTACATGATGGCCATTTTCTGTTAAAGTCTAGTGCTCAAGAAAAGAACGAGTCCACTCAATACCGGACTCGAACACTTTTGCTGATTTCCCGAAGCTATGAGAAAGCAAACTACCAGAGGAAGCCTATCTCTTTGGGTTTTTGTAAATCAGTTGCTACATGAGAATGCATTACGCACAAAGCGGAGGATAACCAGGGGGACTTGCTAAAATGCATTACGTCCCAACACCAAGGTCACTGGCTGATAATGTCATCCAATTTCTATAGTTCAACTAAACCTTCAACATTCCCGACATCATATCCCGTTCACCCATAACCGTAAATATTCCCTTAACCCTAACACCCAAATGCAATTTTCTTTTTAATTTTAAGCAACCCACTTACGAGCGTTCAAGAACAGCTGGAACCAGGGACCATATTGTCCCCACTCAGTTAGCTGGCGCTCAGGCTTCCATGAGCCAACATCGGCCATGATAGTGCGTTCAGGATGAGGCATCATGGCAACGACACGGCCGTCCTTGCTCTTCACACCGGCAATACCTTGGGGACTGCCGTTGGGGTTGAAAGGGTATTTCTCAGTCACGGAACCATAGTTGTCGACGTAGCGGAGGGGAATGAGACCCGAGTCGTTGACAGACTGCAAGTCGTTGGGAGAAGAGAAGGCGGCTCGGCCCTCACCATGGGAAACGACAATAGGGAGTGAGGAACCGTTCATACCACCGAAGAAGACAGAGTTCTCTGACTTGTCCTCAATGGTGACCATCGAGTATCGGCCCTCGAATTGTGTGCTGGCGTTTTCAACTGTGAAAGGTCAGTATTGGGCAATAAAAATGCAAGATGGGCGACATACCGAATGTTGGCCAGTGCTCGGCTCCAGGAATAAGCTCCTTGACTATGAATTGTTAGTTTGATTGCATGCTTCTCGGATGAACAGTTTGAACTTACGTCGGGTCAGCATCTGACAACCGTTGCAAACACCGAACGAGAAAGTATCGGGACGCTGGAAGAAAGCCTCAAAGGTCTTGCGAGCACCGTCGTGCATGAGGATGGACTGAGCCCAACCGTTACCGGCACCGAGGACATCACTGGAAAAATTAGAACCACTCTGAGAACTGACACCAGTCAAGGCCGATGTCAGGAGCTGACCAACTCACCCATACGAGAAACCACCGCAGGCAGCAATACCTCGGAAGCCATCCAGTGAGAAGCCATCGAGGATATCAGACATGTGAACATCAACAGCATCAAAGCCGGCAGCTCGGAAAGCAAAGGCCATCTCGGCATGACCGTTGACACCTTGCTCTCGGAGAATGGCAACTATATCATATTAGCACCCTTCCAACTTAATCACTGTTCAGCTATCTTACCTCTGGGCTTATGGACTAAGCTCTTAAGGCTGGTGAGAGCTGGGAGGCTGACATTAGCGGGATCGAATTTGAGCTTGTACTGCAGGCCGGGATCCTTGTTGTCTTGGATAGCCTCGAACTCAGACTGAGCACAATCGGGGTTGTCTCGCAACTTCTGCATCTCGTAAGAAGTGCTGGTCCACCACTGCTGGATCTTGGTGCGTTCCAGATCGACGATGGTCTTTGACCTGTACTTGACGAGGAGAGACTGCTTGCTGGTAGGGCGGACATAACCAATGGTCTTGATAAGACCGTGGGGAGGACCACAGGTAGCGAAGCACCTCTTGAACTTAGTCTCGTCACCTCGGCGAATCTGGAAGACAGCGCCCAGCTCTTCGTTGAACAGGGTGTCGAGCACCTTGTCCTCAGACTCGGCAAGGTCATCGAGAGAGATGTCGGCGCCACATCGACCAGCAAACATCATCTCAGCAACAGTGGTGAGTAGACCACCATCGGATCGATCGTGGTAAGCGAGGACGATATCCTCCTGGTGGAGTTGCCACAGGGCATCGAAGAAGTCGCGGATGATTTGGACATCACGGACATCAGGAGACTCGTTGCCAATCTGGCCAAGAGTTTGAGCAAGAGCAGAACCACCCATAGCACGGAAACCCTGGGCAAGATCAACGAAGACAAGGACAGACTCGCCAACCTCCTCTACACGGCGAAGCTGAGGTGTCCAGGTGCTGCGGACGTCCTCAATCAAGCTGAAGGCTGAGATGACGAGCGACACAGGGGCAGTGACGGTCTGAGACTCAGATGTCTCCTTATCCTTCCAAGAAGCCTTCATGGACAAAGAGTCCTTTCCGACGGGAATGGCGACACCAAGTTGAGGGCAAAGCTCGATACCGATGGCTTGGACAGCGTCGTAAAGGGCAGCACCCTCGCCAGGGTGACCAACAGCGGCCATCCAGTTGGCAGAGAGTTTAACGCGCTTAAGATCACCGTTGACAGGGCCGGGCTTGATGTCAGCGGCACCAAGGTTCATCAAACTCTCGACAACGGCCATACGGGCAGAGGCGGCAGCCGAGATGAGAGCAAGGTTAGGCTTCTCGCCCATTGCCATGGCCTCACCACGTCGCTTCTTGTCATCAAGACTGAAGCTAGTAAGGGTGACTGCGACATCCGCAACGGGAGTTTGCCAAGGTCCGACAAGCTGGTCACGGACAGACAGACCGCCAACAGTACGGTCACCAATAGTAATGAGGAAGTTCTTGGATCCAACAGAGGGAAGGTTGAAAACCAACTCGGTGGCTTTGGTGACCATCTCGCTGATGTCAGAGCCACCACACTGCTCAGTAAGGCTCTTGACGGCGTCAAAGGGGCGCAGGGTCTTCTGGACACGCTGGACGTCCTTGGAAATTCGTCGTCCAGGAGGGAAGAGAACGTCCATGGGAAGGTTGATGGGATCAACGGAAGGCTGAATCGTAGGCTCACGATCGGTAAGAACAAGCTTGGAAACGCCACTCTCATCCTTGGTAACGGCGTTTCCAACGACAGAGAAACCGCATCGCTCTCGTCGGCAGATGCTTGTGAAGCGGTTGAGGCCATCCCTGTTGACGAGGAGGACATATCGCTCCTGAGCCTCGTTACACCAGATCTGGAGGGGAGACATGGAGTTGTCGGCGCTTTCGACCTGCCGAAGCTCGAACTTACCACCGAAACCGGCATCCTTGACAAGCTCGGGCAGAGCGTTGGAAAGGCCACCAGCACCAACATCGTGGATGAAAGCGATCGGACTTTCCGGTCCAAGAGCGACGCAAGTGTTGATCACCATCTGAGCTCGTCGTTCCATCTCGGGGTTTCCACGCTGGACACTGTCGAAGTCAAGATCCGCTGTAGCTTCGCTACCAGCGTTGGAGGAAGCAGCACCACCACCAAGGCCAATCAGCATAGCAGGGCCACCAAGTACAATGACATGGGCACCCTCTTCAACGTGGCTCTCCTCCTTAAGAGCGTGCTGAGGTCGGACGCTACCAATACCACCAGCAATCATGATAGGCTTGTGGTATCCCCTGTATTCAGGGGAGTCGGATCCAGCCTCATTGGTGAGAAGAGTTCTGAAAGTACCGGTCAGGGCAGGACGGCCGAATTCATTGTTGAAGCGAGCAGAACCAATAGGGGCCTCCAGCATGATGTCGAGACTAGAGGCGTAGTGAGAAGGGCGTCCAATATCAAGCTCCCAAGGCCGCTTGTTCCCAGGAATCAGGAGGTCCGAAACCCAGAAGCCTGCAAGACCGGCTTTGGGAGAAGAACCTCGTCCAACGGCTCCTTCATCACGAATCTCACCACCGCTTCCGGTTGCGGCACCAGGGAAGGGGGAGATGGCAGTAGGGTGGTTGTGAGTCTCAACCTTGATAAGAGGTTGAACAACCTCACGAGTGAGTTTCCAGCTTCCAGTAGAATAGTCTGGAGCCCAGTAGTTGCCCTCATCACCATCAAGGCTATGAATAGTGGTTAGCAATAGCTCAACTAAATGAATCTAATCAGACATCTCGATGCGTTGTAAGACTTACACGGCGGCGTTATCAGAATAGGCGCTGATGACATATTCGGGGTTTGATTTGTGGGTGTTCTTAATCATACCGAACAGGCTGTTCTCCTGACTGACACCGTCAATGGTCCACGAGGCATTGAAGACATGGTGTCTGCAGTGCTCAGAGTTGACCTGAGCGAACATGAACAGCTCAACGTCGTTCTACTGAAATCAGTATTTGATTTTCAAAGTCGGACTTGTGAGTCATACAGGAGATCGACCAAGCGCAGTGTACTGCTTAACCAAGTACTCCATGTTGGGCTGGTCGAGGCCAAGTCCCGCCTTCTTGTTATGGTCTTCAAGAGCAGCCAAGGGGCCTCGTTCATCAGAAAAGATGTCAACAACAACGAGAGGGTTTCGGGCACCATGAGCGAACATGGTATCGAGAGCCGGAGGAGAAAGGCTGAAGAATTCTGTCATCCGGTCATGAAGAATGTCTCGGAAACCCAGATTCTCCTCTCCCTCGAATGAATCCTCGAATTCGATATGGATGACTCGGCCTCGTTCGATTCGGTTAACGGTCTTGAGATCGCAGACCAGGGCGATGCTGGTAGCTTTGGAGCTCCATGGAGAAACATTGCGGGGGTTGACGTAGATTTCGATGCTCTTAGTAGTATCGCTGGTCGAGGGAGCGCTCGCGGGTTGCTCAATGACCTCGAGGATCTTTTTGATGCTTCCGAGAACGGCGGCATCCTCAGTCTCGAGGTCAACGTAGTATTGCCATGAGCCTGTGAGCTTAGCAACCTTGACTGGGCTCTGATCGTTGATGCGCTGCACGAGCTTCTGCACTTCAGAAGCCGTGTAGCATGACTCGCCGATCAGGACGTGGTGCATGGTGGATGGAATTGCGAGTTCAAAGCAAGATACGCCTTGACGCTTGTACGCCGTCGGACGTCCTGGATTAATGGGAAGAAAAAAACTTTGGCGGGGTTGGTTCCGATAAAGGCAAAGGCGGGGCAGATGGCCCGAAAATAATAGGCACACTAGAAGGTGATGTAAGAGAGAGAAGTAATGATTATTTCTGTCATCTATGGGCTGGATTATCTTGTGGCCCACCTTGCGGGGCAACGTTACTCCGTTCTAAGGCCGATGGTTGCCCTTCCGGTATGCTGGCTACTAAGATATTAACCTCACGCGAAGCCGAGTCGATCAAGTCACTGTTTACCGATTGTTCAGATGTTTAGAGGTATACTTCACAATCTTATCTCAACGAGTTCAGTAGCTATGCACACGATACTCGCAGGGCTATTGCAAAGTAAATACAAAAATCAGTAAGTAAGAAATATATTCTATCCTATTAATATAGATTAAATATTCCTTTCTTGGGTACCCTTCAGATACAATATTATTAATCTATCTTTCAGTAAACTCTAGGTAATTACAGAAAATTCCATTGTGCTCAACTTCCGTTCTAATACTAAGAAAATCAATATTGGCGCCACCAAGACATCAGATTAACAGGTTATCCATTCTAAAAGGGGCTCCAATTCAACCATATGTAAATGCCATGCTAGGTAGGAAACTGTCAAGCTGAGGCACAGCGGAAATATTACACAGTTAGTAACTGGGAGAGCCCGAAAACCTTTAGAAATTCAGAAGGGGGGGATAGTCGAAACGCTTACTTATGCCACTACGCGATAAGAAGGACCGGCCAATTTATTTCTTGAAGATAATGTCTCTGATTAAGTCCGGGGCTGGGAGCAGATACTCTAGGCAAGACCTGTTACTCAGAAACAATGACACGGTCAACTAGGTGATGATACAAGTGTAGTTTCCGGCTTGATACTGTTACAGAAGAACGAAAACAGGTCCCGTCCGATAGCATCATCTGACATCAGTGATTTGTTACTAGGGTGCCGCTTGAAAAAAACGTCAGGCTCATAACTTCTTTCCAAGGAAGAGTCTAGATTGTCTGAGTGTCCTTGTATTATTAAAATTTTCTCAAGTCGTCTTTTTCAAAGACGAGTTAGTACACTTGCCGTAGTTTCACGGCAATCCTTTATGGCTGAGCAACGCTTCCGTCAACAAAGATCTGGACACTCTAAGAACGACAAAAGGGCCTTTATTTGGTTGCTGGAGAAGATTTGTCTCACTTGTTTATGGTAAGACATTATTATTCGATAGCAGTTGATATCTAAGACACACGGACATAATCAACTCCAGACAGCTCCCAAATACATTTATTACGCTACCCTGTATAAGGCGATATTAATTATCAGATTGGCAAGCTCGATTTACATAAGACAGATCAATAGGATTTAAACAAGAGAACACGGGAGAACTTCCGACATATCCTGGATACTGCTAGGTACTGTGCTGCGATGACATGTTCTGAAAACTGGAACGGCAAACCAAGCAAACAGGCGCAGTGGCAGAGTGGTCTAATGCGATAGACTAGAAATCTATTCTCCTCGGAGGCGTCTGTTCGAATCAGGCCTGCGTCGCTTGAGTAACTTTTTGTGTCTCTTACTGGTCTCCCTGTGCTTTACAGAGAGAAAGACTTTTTTATTACTGTTAGATAGTCCTATTCATATAAAGCCTTACTTGTTAGTTATTAATTGTAGAGTAGCGCTAGATGTAATAATATATTATTAGTTCTAATAACTTTAATTATTATGCCAGTATTTATTTCTCTTCTAGTAATCTACTTCTCTTAATAAGATATGTCTTATTTATTAATTTTAATTGGATTATTATTTACTTTTTTAAACTTTGGAATGCCAAGTCTTTAATTTTATATTATTTAGAATATCAGACACTACCCTGTATTGATATTTACTCTCACAATGTATTATCACTTGACATGCAGGCAGAAAAGTGCACAGATAATCAGACCAGGTTCTCACGAGTAATGGCTGTGGACAGGCCCAGCTTTTATGCCCGAAGCAAGTGAATAAGGTTGAACTATTGAGCGGGTGCACTAAAGCTCCCATAGAGGCGTCAAGTATCTATCAATCATAGTCCACCTGACTGAAGCTTCGAGCTGATAATGGCCTGAGCTCTTATACTTATCAATGGCTTCTACTTGCCATCTACCTTAGCAGGGTCGAGACTCGTGAAGTTCCCGTCCGGGACCGTGAGCCTGGCACATGACACTACGGCTTATATAGAGAAGAACGATTAAATTGTTGAAAATGAATTGACATGCGGCAAGAAGAGAGTTTCCGCGATGCTGCCAATAATGCCTCGCAATGTTATTAGACTGATTTGTGATAAGTCAATTGCCACATGGGAAGAATGCAATAGTCAACGGGGAAGGCTTTGCCTCCCACACGAATACAATGGACATGGGCAAGGGAAGGTCGGATACCTCCGAGACATCAGCGAGATCGAGCTGTTTAACATGGCCATGGTGGTGAATGAGACAAATCCATGTGTCTTGCCGAGAAACCAAGCCAACAAAGATGCTAGAACGGAAATGTGTCTCAAAGAGTACAGTGAATGGAGGTGGTTAACCTGACGATCACGTTCCTTTTACCAACTCTCATCTCTCGATCGGTGAGATCGTCCTTCTTGGACGTCATCACTCAATGATACGTTCACAGAATGATGGCATCTTGCGATCGAAGAGCCACCAAATCATAGAGACTGTGTTGGAACCATTGTAATTGATGTTGACAATTGGTAAGGAATCTGATTGACAGCCTTCTTTGCAAGTGTCAGGATATAGTTTTTGTAATTGTTCCTGGACCAGTACTTGACCAATCATGTCTTTTAGTCATATCGACAGACTCTTAACTGTATCGAATGAGAACGAGATATCAGAATGAAGTAAAAACAAATAGCCGCAACTGGTTAGATCGATCAGGCTTGGCATTCAATCCCAATGTAAACCTTAACTGATAGCAACTCTAAAAAACGGATTGAGGGGAAGTGTCTGCAGTCAGGGCGGTCCA
Organism: Fusarium sp. NRRL 53497; assembly: GCA_013184445.1. Classification (NCBI taxonomy): domain Eukaryota; kingdom Fungi; phylum Ascomycota; class Sordariomycetes; order Hypocreales; family Nectriaceae; genus Fusarium; species Fusarium sp. NRRL 53497. The sequence continues at coordinate 172,401 of JABCJZ010000179.1, forward strand.
GATCACGAATAGGCGCAAGCGGTGCCTGGCCATGTTGGTAGTAGACAATGTGTGGCGCGTGTGGCGGCTGCGGCTTGCACGCTTTCACTTAAGACAAACGCAAAAAGATCAACAATCGCCACACGATCTTCGCCTAAGATCTCTATCCCGATCGGTGCGGCACGTTCCAGTCGATAGCTCTAATAGTTTAGATTTAAGTTCTCTAAGACATGACCCAATCACGATCTAGCGCATGCAGGTCCATCCAGGGCGATATTCTTCGGACCTGGCAACCCGCATGAACTAAGCTGGCAACGATCGCCACAAAGGTCCCCTGGGAGCATGATGGGCTCCTAGTTCATGACGACATTCCTGGCTCGTCCAGAACGTCCTGGGGATATCCAGGAGGGAATGCGGACCGGTGGGCGAGAACAGCCTACCGTGGAGACAGGAACCCGTGGACCATGGCAACTCTAATGGACGAAAGCAGACAGGCCGATGAGATGATGAAGCCACATGATATGGGCATGGCCTTGCCTTGCCGGCTGGCCGTGCCCATCTCTTAGGCTCTTATAAACGATCAGGATGCCTGGGAATGAAGTTTAACAGCCTCACACGGATTCTCTCCAACACACAACTAATCTGCTAGCTGCGTCTTTGGTGACAACTTACACCATGTTGTTGTCACGAGGGCTGCTAGCCTCTACACTCCTTCTCACTGCAAAGGCACAAGACGGCATCGACGGCATCGACCAAGCCGCAGTCAACATTGCCACAGGATTTGCAGAGTCTCTCATTCAACATGCTTACAAAACTCTCAACGGAGACGCTGGAGGTGCTGGTGATGCTGGAAACGGTGGAACTCAGGACCAAGCGTTCGATGCAACTGTCCTTAACGAGGCCCAGGGCGCAGGCGATAACGATGCCACCGTCACTCAGATCATCCAGGGCCAAGTAACTATCGAGACATATACTCGCCCCGGAGGAATCCTATTCCCCGTAACACTCCTTCCACACCCAAGAATTACAATTGCGCCGTCCAGTGGCGACCCTTACGAAAGGATTATCCAGGCTTACACTGGAGGCAGCGATGCTACTACAAACCAAGAGATCACAATCGCCGAGCCCTCGGGAACAAACCCCGGCACGGTTATTGTAGATGTTCCTGGTACAGCTTATTCTTCTTTCTCATCGGGCCAGGCCGGTGCGTTGACTATCCCTCCTTCAAACGACAACCCGACGGCCACGATCATTTCGGCGTTGCCCAGTGGTGTTGCCATTACTGGCGAGGCCACGAGGACAATTCCCGCAGCCGGAAACGCTCCTGCGACTGTCGTCATCCAGACTCCATGGGCAGACGTGCCACCAAGCACTCCTGGTGTTGGTGGTGATGGAAATGCTGGTGGAGCTACTGGCGGCGCTGGCGGTGGTGACACTGGAGGCAGCACGTCTAATATCCTCATGATTGAGACGTACACTGGAACCCAGTACATCACTCAAGCACAAGTTTCCACCATTGCTGGTTCTGGAGCCAATCCGGGCACAGTTGTTGTCCAGGTTCCTCAAGGTAACCAGAACCCTGGTGGCGCTGTCACAGTCCCTCCCAGCGATGGCGGCCATTTCACGACCATCATCAGGCAGTACACAGGAACTTCTGCTATTTCTACGCCAATCACTACTCTTATTCCCACCTCCGCAGGCCAGGACGGCACGATTATCATCGAGACGCCCGGTCCTTCAAGCGGCGCAACTGGTAGCGGCGGAAGCCAGGATGGCGATCTACCCGAACACCAACCCCAGGTTATCCCCCCCAGCGGCGATAACCCTTACTCGACGATCTTGCGACCTCACGCTGGCTCTGACCAGATCACTGAGCCAGTGACGTATACGGTCCCACCATCAGGTACAAACGCCGGAACCATTATTATTGAGACACCTGCGGTACGTGCTGGTCAGCAGGTGATCACTCTTCCGTCCGACCCCAACAGTGGTTATATCACGATTGTTAGGCAGCCCAACAGTGTTATCACTGCGCCCAACACCATCACAATTGCACCCACTGGCGGTCAACCGGGAACGATTATCATCGAGACACCCGCCCCTCAACCTGGCGATGCCGAGATTACAATTCCTCCTGGTCAAGATGGTTCTTTCGTCACCATCATTCAGGGACCTACAGGAGCCAATGCTGTTACCACTCCCAATACCATCACCATTACTGGGGTTCCAGGTCAGCCAGGAACTATCATCATCCAAACTCCTGTCCCATCTGGCGGCGGTCAGATCACTCGAGCTCCCGATGATCCTTTCACTATTCCTGCTGGACCAGGTAGTCAATACGTGACTGTCTTTCGACCTCATAGTGGCGATCCCATTTCGGTTCCGATTACGCTTACCCAGCCAGGCCAGAATGGTCAGCCAGGCACTATCATTATTGAGACGCCTGTTCCGACTACAGATGCGCCTGGCAGCGGGCCCATCACTATTCCTGCTGGCGGTAACAGCCCTTATGTGACTATATATAGGCCACATACCGGTAGCCCCATCAACACACCCATCACGATCACCGTCCCACCTAACGGTAATCAACCTGGAACAATCATTGTCGAGACACCTGCACCCACGCTTGAGACACCCAAGGGCCAGAATGCGGTTACTTCCCCTGCTGCGGGTGGTCAACCCATTACCATTCCTCCCAGTGACAACAATCCTTATGTCACGATCTACCGGCCCCATACAGGAGATCCCATCACTGTGCCCATCACTATCACACAGTCTCCCTCGAATGGGCAGCCTGGAACGATCATTATTGAGACTCCAGCTCCTGCAGCTGATACTGTCACCGAGACCCAGCCAGGTGCGACCGTGACTGTTCAGCCTGATACTCCCGGTGGATATACAACAATCTACCGACCGCATACTGGCGATCCGATCTCGGAGCCTATCACCGTCACAACTATTAGTGGTTCAAATGGTCAACCAGGAACCGTCATTATTGAGACACAAGGCCCGATCACCATCACTGCTACTGAGCCTGGAGGCACGAATACCATCTATACTCCAGGATCGGATGTGAGCACCACGGTTACAATGACTGTCACTCTGACAGGTTCAGGAGGTCAACAATCTACTGCGGTTATAATTCAGACTCCTCCTCCCGTGAAGGTTCAACCTACCTCGGCAATGGCTACAGTCACTGGGCCAGATGGATATGTCACGATCACTGAACAGTATAGTGGTACGAGTGTTATCACGGCTATCTTTACCACTACAGTGCTTGGGTCTGGAACAAACCCAGGAACGGTCTTAATTGAGACACCACCACCGGTCAAGTTTGCCTCAACCATGACCGGCAATGACAATTATATCACTGTCTACGAGCCGTTCCCCGGGCCAGGCATGATCACTGCACCTATCACCTTCACGCAAGCCACTCCCTCGGGCGGGCAGCCGGGTACAGTCGTTATCCAGACACCCACTGCGGGTTCTCCTACTTCGACTACTCCATTGCCCGGCCCGAGTACTACGCAAGGACCTGACGGTTATGTTACAGTATATCTTCCATTCCCTGGTCCAGGTGTGATTACCACATCTTACACCAGGACACAGGCTCCTTCGGGTGGAAACCCTGGAACTGTGTTTATCACGACGCCGGCGCCTCTTTCCACAACCGCCACTCAGCAGAATCTGCCAAGTACTACGTCAGGTACAGATGGTTATGTTACAGTTTTTGTCCCCTATCCGGGACCGGGCGAGATTACTGCGCCTATCACCAGTACACAGCCACCTGCGAATGGCCAACCTGGAACTGTTTTCATTACCACGCCTATCCAAGCGTTTACTACCCCGAACCAGCAGAATGGCTTGACTAATGGGGTGACCAGCACTTCGCAGGGTGCAGATGGCTACGTGACTCTCTATGTTCCTTATACAGGAATAGGCGAGATTACTGCGCCTATTACCAGTACGCAACCACCTGCCAACGGTCAGTCTGGTACTGTTTGGATTACTACACCCGCCGCAGGATTCACTACCCCAAAGCAGCAGAATGGCTTGACCAGCACTTCACAGGGCACGGATGGCTATATAACTGTCTACGTCCCTTATACAGGAACAGGCGAGATTACTGCGCCTATTACCAGTACGCAACCACCTGCCAACGGTCAGTCTGGTACTGTTTGGATTACTACACCCGCCGCAGGATTCACTACCCCAAAGCAGCAGAATGGCTTGACCAGCACTTCACAGGGCACGGATGGATACGTTACTGTCTTCGTACCTTATACAGGAACAGGGGTCATTACTACGCCTATCACAAGTACTCAGCCTGGTGCAAACGGTCAGCCAGGAACTGTCTTTATCACCACTCCTGCACCTTTGACTACGGATCAGCAAAACGTACCCACTACTACACCTGGCGGTGATCAGTACGTGACCGTCTTCCTGCCATACACGGGTACTGGTGTCATTACTGCACCTATTACGAGCACACAGACGCCATTTGGTGGCAATCCAGGAACCGTATTCATTACCACCCCGGGTCCTGAGACTCCTACTCAGACTCAAACCTTGGCCCTGACTACTGATAACTATATCACCATCTACACGCCTTACCCAGGTCCAGATGTCATTACCGCGCCTGTCACTATTACCCACACGCCAACCAATGGCCAACCTGGAACTATTCTTATTGAGACTCCTGCCCCAGTGAGCTCCAGCGCTGATACTTACGTGACGGTCTACAGACCTTACCCAGGTCCTGGCACGATTACTGCGCCAATTACCTTGACACAGGCTCCTTCCAATGGTCAGCCCGGCACTGTGTTCATTGAAACCCAGACAACGGACACACCAACCCCGACTACTCAGACAAGTGGTTCTTCGACTCCTCCTGTCACCATTCCTCCTGACCCGACTGGATCGTATGTGACAATCTACCGACCTTACCCCGGTCCTGGACAGATCACGTCTGATATCACCTACACTCAAGCCCCTGTTTCTGGACAGCCAGGTACCGTCATCATCGAGACTCCCAACTCTGATGCCAATTCAGCTACACAGACAGGCCCAGTCACAGTTCCTACTGGTAACAACAACACATATGTCACAGTATATAAGCCTTATCCTGGACCTGGCAATATTGATCATCCTATCACCATCACTGCTGCCACTCCTTCGGGTGATCAGCCAGGCACGATTATTATTGAGACGCCTACTCCAGATGTTAACACCAAGTTTGCACCTTCGCCTACCGATTCGGCTACTACCTCGCCTCCTGTCACTATTCCGGGTGACAACAACAACTACGTGACTGTCTACAGGCCTCACACTGGCTCTCCGATCACTGCGCCTATTACTATCACTACCATTGCACCTTCGGGAGGACAGCCCGGCACAGTGATTATCGAGACGCCAGGACCTGTCGTTCAGTCTGACACTCAGCCTGCGACCACATCCAGTCCACCTGTTACCATTCCTCAAGGTCAAGACGGATATGTGACAGTTTATCGGCCATACCCTGGCCCTGGTGCGATCACGGCGCCTGTTACTGTTACCACAATTGCACCAACCAATGGCCAGCCCGGCACCGTTATCATTGAAACTCCTGCTCCCGTAGTTCCAACCTCTTCCTCATCGGATGAGCCCCAAACTACAGCTTCTGCTGTTACCATTCCGGCTGATGACGGTGGCTACGTGACTATTTACAGACCCTACCCAGGGCCTGGAACCATCACCGCTCCCCGTACAGTTGGAACTGTGGCTCCCACCTCAGGCCAACCAGGAACAATTATTATCGAGACACCTGCGCCTCAGACTGCACCAGAGACTACTTCAGCACCAGATGTTACTTCGACTCAGGGCACCGATGGTTACATCACAGTCTTCCAGCCATACACCGGCACAGGTCTCATCACAGCACCTATCACAGTCTCTACTATTCCACCCGCTAATGGTCAACCTGGAACAATCATTATCGAGACTCCCGTGCCACAGGCTGCTACAACTACATCCGGCGATGGCGCTCCTGTCACGATCCCGCCTGGCCCTGACAACTCTTACGTGACGGTCTATCGACCTCATACGGGTACTGACGTTATCACGGCACCTGTGACTGTCACTACGATCCCTGGTGTTAATGGACAGCCTGGAACGATCATCATCGAGACTCCTGTGGCTCCGGATACCAATGCGCCTAGCACCGTGGCTGAGGATACGAACGCGGCAAGTACTGCTCCTGCAAGCCCTGCTAGCACATACGTCACAGTCTATCGTCCTTATCCCGGACCTGGTAACATTGACCAGCCGATCACGGTTACAACTATTGCGCCTTCTAACGGCAGCCCGGGTACCGTCATTATTGAGACGCCTACTCCAGACGTCAACACCAAGGCTGCTCAGCCTCCAGTTACGCTCGACCCTGGCCCAGGTGACCAGTACGTCACTGTCTACAGACCTCATACCGGTACTGGAGTCATCACTGCACCTGTTACTATTAGAACTATCCTACCTTCCGGTGGTCAACCAGGAACAGTTATCATTGAGACCCCTGAGCCCGAGACTCCTGGACCTGACCCGACAGTTACCGTGCCTCCTGGTCCCAATGAGTCTTATGTGACTGTTTTCCGACCCCATATAGGAACCGATATGATTACTGGCCCTTTCACGATAACAACCATCGCTCCTGCAAATGGTCAGCCTGGAACCGTCATCATTGAGACTCCCGTTGAATCTCAGCCTGCTTCAACACCTGCCCCTGTAGATTCAGTAACCAGCACCCCTCCTCAGCCTACTTATGTTACGGTCTATCGCCCTCATACTGGTGCCGATCGCATCACGGCTCCGGCTATCGTTACTACTATCGAGCCTACGGGAGACCAGCCTGGAACAGTCATCATTGAGACCCCTGATCAGGACTTGCCCCCCGTGACTTCTTCTGCTGGGCCACTTGCCACCTATGTGACGGTTTATCGACCTCACACAGGAATAGACAGAATCACAGAGCCCGTCACCATTACAACGATTGAGCCGACCAACGGTCAACCCGGTACAGTTATCATTGAGACTCCAGGACAGCAAGCGCCTCCTGTGACCTCAACCCCCGCCCCCGCTTCATACATAACCATTACCATGGCTTACACCGGAACAGACCAAATCACAGAGGCAATTACAACCACTATTCCACCTAACGGCGACCAACCTGGTACAGTTATCGTCGAGATACCTGTTCAGAAAGCGGCTGCGACGACCACAAGTCCTGGTAGCGCTTCATACATAACCATTACCATGGCTTACACCGGAACAGACCAAATCACAGAGGCAATTACAACCACTATTCCACCTAACGGCGACCAACCTGGTACAGTTATTGTTGAGACGCCTGTTCAGCAAGTGGCTGCGATGACCACAAGTCCTGGTAGCGCGTCATACGTAACCATTACCATGGCTTACACTGGGACAGACCAGGTCACTGAGGCGATTACAACCACTGTCCCTCCTCAAGGCGACCAGCCTGGAACAGTTATTGTTGAGACACCTGTTCAACAAGTAGCTGTGACAACCACATCCGCCCCTCCCTCTTATGTTACTATTACGGTTCCTTTTACTGGTACGGATCAGATTACTGTACCCGTTGTGACTACTGTGCCTCCCCAAGGTGATCAGCCCGGCACTGTCATTGTTGAAACCCAGCCTCCATTTGTGACTGTATACCGTCCTCATACAGGACCAGATCAGATCACGGGCCCAGTCACGGTCACGACTATCGCTCCTTCAGGAGGCCAGCCAGGCACAATCATCATTGAGACCCCTGGCGCGGCTCCTGCGTCCACAACCACTCCCCCTGCGCCGTCATATGTGACGATCACCACCATTTACACTGGAACAGAGATTCTCACCGAGCCTACAACTGTTACCACTGTCCCCCCCCAAGGTGACCAGCCCGGCACTGTTATCGTCGAGACCCAGGGTCCTTTCGTCACCGTTTCAACACTGTACACTGGAACTGGTGTGATTACAGCCCCGACAGCTCTCACCACGATTCCTCCCCAGGGAGGCCAGCCTGGAACAGTCATCTATGGAACCCCAGGCTCATATGTCACAACTACGGTTCTTTACACTGGGACCAATTCGATTACTGACCCCACAGCCTTCACAACCATCCCGCCACAAGGTGACCAACCTGGAACTGTTGTTGTTGGAACACCAGGATCGTATGTTACAACTACAGTACTATACACTGGAATGGATTCGATCACAGGACCAACAGCCCTCACAACTGTCCCGCCCCAAGGCGATCAGCCTGGTACCGTGGTCATCGCGACACCCGTTTCATATGTCACGACTACTATTCCTTACACCGGGACCGACCAGATAACAGCGCCAATCACGGCTACTACTATTCTCCCATCAGGGGATCAGCCTGGAACTGTTGTCATTGAGACTCAGGCTCCTTTCGTTACGGTCTATCGTCCCCACACTGGAATGGACAGAATCACTGCTCCTGTCACAGTCACGACTATCGCTCCCAATGGCGACCAGCCCGGTACGATTGTGATTGAAACCCCTGGCTCAGAGCCCCCTGTCACCACGACGCCTCCTGTTCCTACCTATACAACAGTATACGAGGAATATTCTGGCACGGATGACATTACTGAGCCCTTGGCCAAGACCACCATCGAACCCCAAGGCGATCAGCCTGGTACCATCATCTTCGATACGCCCGCCCAGCGAGTCGTGTCTACTAGTTCTGCCCAGCCTTCTTACGTTACGGTTTATCAGCCACATACTGGTCCAGACAGGATTACATCCCCTGTCACCCTTACGACTATCCCCCCGCAAGGAGACCAGCCAGGCACTGTTATCATTGAGACACCCGGATCAGAACCAGCTATCACGTCTACGCCAGCTCCTGAGCCCTCTTATATGACCATTTATCAGCCACATACTGGCTTCGATAGGATTACCCAGCCCGTGACGCTTACTACTATCCCTCCTCAGGGTGATCAACCTGGTACTGTGATCATTGAGACGCCAGGCTCGGAACCAGCTATAACCTCGACACCTGCGCCCGAGCCCTCTTATGTGACAATCTATCAGCCCCATACTGGTTTCGATAGGATTACCCAGCCCGTGACGCTCACCACCATACCTCCCCAAGGCGACCAGCCTGGTACTGTAATCGTCGAAACACCTGGAGCCGAGCCCCCGGTTACTTCAGGACCTGTTCCCCAGCCTTCCTACATGACAGTCTATCAGCCCCATACCGGCACTGATACAATCACTGAGCCTGTTACTCTTACGACGATACCGCCCCAAGGAGATCAACCCGGCACTGTTATTATCGAGACTCCAGGAGCAGAGCCCGCTGTCACCTCAGCACCTTCTGAACCTTCTTATGTGACAGTATATAGGCCCCACACAGGTGCGGATAGAATCACAGAACCAGTAACTGTAACGACTGTTGCTCCCCAGGGCGATCAACTAGGCACAGTTATCATTGAAACGCCAGGATCGGAGCCCCCGGTTACTTCAACCCCAGATCCCGAACCTTCGTATGTCACGGTCTATCGCCCACACACTGGCACAGATCAGATCACTGCCCCAATCACAGTCACAACCATCCAGACCCAAGGGGATCAACCAGGAACTGTCATTATCGAAACCCCTGGTTCCGGCCCTGCGGTTACTTCAGCACCTACAGCCGAACCATCCTACGTGACCGTTTATCGACCCCACACGGGAGCTGACCGTATCACGGCTCCGGTCACGATCACAACTATCGAGCCTCAAGGAGATCAACCAGGCACTGTCATCATCGAGACCCCTGGATCAGAGCCTCCGGTCACGTCTTCGCCGCCTGTACCAACATATGTTACGGTATATCGCCCTCACACCGGGTTTGACCGTATCACTGCTCCAGTTACTATCACAACCGTCGAGCCACAAGGAGATCAGCCTGGCACGGTTATCATCGAGACCCCAGGCTCGGAAGCTCCTGTAACATCTACGCCAGAGCCTACTCCTCAGCCTTCCTACATGACGGTGTACAGACCCCGCACTGGTACGGATCAAATTACTGCTCCAGTTACGATCACTACCATCGAGCCACAGGGCGATCAGCCTGGCACGGTTATCATCGAGACCCCAGGCTCGGAAGCTCCTGTAACATCTACACCAGAGCCTGAGCCTCAGCCCTCCTACGTGACGGTATATAGGCCTCACACAGGCACAGATCAAATCACTGCTCCAGTTACAATTACGACAATTCAACCTCAGGGAGATCAACCCGGCACAGTGATCATCGAGACACCAGGCTCTGAACCCCCGGTCACGTCAACGCCCGCTCCTTCGTATACCACCATCTACGAACCTCACACTGGAACTGGTGAGATTACTGGCGAGGTCACAGTCACAACTATTCCTCCACAGGGCGACCAACCCGGTACTGTCATCATCGAGACTCCTGGCCCGCAAACCGCGAACAAGGGAGCTGACCCTCATTTGACCATTCCCGCTGGAGATGATAGCTACGTGACGGTTTTCAGGCCCTACACCGGAACTCCCATGATCACCGCACCCAAAACTGTTACTACAATCTCCCCATCAGGTGGCCATCCAGGTACTGTGGTCATTGAGACCCCAGTGTCAGTTACAGATGCCGTAACGACAACATCTGCACCCCAGGATGTCTATGTGACCATATACAGACCATATTCTGGAACTGAACGTATTACTGCCCCTGTCACGGTCACAACAATTGCTCCAGTCTCTGGAACAGGAACTGTGGTCATCGAAACTCTGGCTTCCCAGACTGTTAGTGACGTGTACGTCACTGTCTATCGACCATATACTGGCACTGATCATATCGCTGGGCCAACCACTATCACAACGATTGCCCCAGTGTCTGGTACAGGAACTGTCATCATCGAGACTCCTACCGATGCGCCGACGACAGAGTCTGAGCCTCAAGATCAGTCAACATCAGCCCCTCCTGTCACCATTGGGCCTAGCGATAACAGCCCCAACGTCACCGTTGTGCGCCAGTATCCTGGCCCAGGAGTCATCACTGCTCCTGTCACATCTTATGAGCCACCAAGTGGACCTGGACAGCCTGGAACTGTCATCATCGAGACTCCAGCTCCTCTGCCTGAGACTACGTCGGAGGCACCTGACACCAACATCACTCTCTACACCTTGGCCCCTCCAGGTGTGAAGACGCCCATCACCAGCTATGTGCCTCCGCAAACGCGAGGTCAGCCAGGCACTGTCTTCATCCAGACTGTGGCTACTGATGCTGAGACGACCTCCGGCGAAGGCAGAAACATGACTATCTACACTGATGGCCCTGATTCACTCACTGCTCCGTATACCACATACTACCCTCCTGGCTCTCCTGGTGACCCTGGCACTGTTCTCATTGAGACTCCTCGTCCCCCTCCCAGTGGCCCAGCATCAGTATCGGCAGTGCCAACCACTGATGATTCAGCTAGTGGCATCACAACACCTGCCTCAAGCAACCCTGATGCACTCACCCTTACTCCCAGCGATAGCAACGATGACTTCACTGTCATCGAGCCTAACACTAGATTTGCAGATGCGAGCGAGAATGTCACCCAGATTATTCCTGCTACGGATGGAACTCCTGGAACACAGATCATTTACACTCCTGTGGACACATCGGGAGATTCGTCTCTAGGTCCGCCAGATACTGACAGTTACGTCACCATCAGTGCTACTGTCACCATCCCTGGCGATCCCTCAACACGCACGGGTGTCAACTCCAATGCGGGAAGCGATGCGGGTACTACTGGAGCGGAAACCAATGTTATCATCATTCCTCCCAGCGGCACAGAGCCGGGAACTGTTCTCTCGCAAACCAGCGTTTACCTGGAGCAAGGCTTGGCGGAGCACGGAAACGTCACCATCACTAGGCCAGCGCCCAGCGGCGTTACCACATGGTTCACCACCTATTCGCCTCCGGCTGAGTCCACTGATCCAGGAACCATCATCATAGAAGTTCCCGACTACAATGTTACCATCACGAGGGCGGCACCGACTGATATCACGACAACCATCACGACTTACTCGCCGCCTGCTACCCCCGGCGACCCTGGAACTATTATCGTCGAGACCCCTGACTATAACGTCACTATCACTCGTGAAGCACCTGCCCACGTTACAACCCTCCGCTCAACCTATATGCCCCCAGGAACCCCAGGTGACCCAGGTACTGTTATCATTGAAACACCCAACAACGATTACAATGTTACTGTTACTCGGGGTGCTTCGATTACTGCTCCCTTCACAACATACTATCCCCCTGGTTCCTCTGGCGATCCAGGCACGGTTATTGTTGAGACCCCTGATTACAACGTCACCGTCACGCGAGACGCACCAGCCTCTATCACAAGCGTTCGTACAACTTATATGCCTCCAGGCACCCCAGGTGACCCAGGGACTGTCATCGTGGAAACTGCCAACAATGCCTACAATGTCACGATTACAAGAGTGGCTCCCGCTTCCATTACCAGTACATATACAACATACTCTCCTCCAGGTGCTCCTGGTGATCCGGGCACTGTTATTGTCGAGACTCCTGACTACAATGTTACTGTCACACGAGGTGCCTCAGTTACAGCTCCTTTCACAACATACTTGCCCCCAGCTACACCCGGCGATCCTGGAACTGTAATTGTTGAGACCCCAGATTATAACGTCACGATCACCAGAGAAGCGCCTAGAACGGTCACAACACTGCGTTCTTCTTATGCCCCGCCTGGCACTCCTGGAGATCCCGGCACTGTTATCATCGAAACACCTATCGGCCCATACAATGTGACAACTACTGTGGGTGTTTCTACGATTACAGCGCCCTTCACAACCTACTCGCCTCCAGGTGGACCTGGCGATCCTGGCACTATCATTGTTGAGACCCCTGATTACAATATAACTGTCACTAGTGATGCCGATGCTACGAACTCTGCTACGGATACCGTCACCAGATATAACCCTCCCGGTTCTCCAGGCGATCCAGGCACAGTCGCCATTATCATGCCGCATCAGCGAGTTGCTTCTACCTCTCAAGATCCATCCATCACCGATACGCCTGGTCAAAATACCACGATCTACAGGCCTGGTCCAAGAACCCTCATTGGTCCTGTCACCTCGTACATACCCCCTGCGAACCGTGGAGATAACGGCACTGTCATCATTGAGACACCTGGTCCTGCGACCCCCTTCAATGTGACTATTACCCAGACTGTCAGCACCATAACGGCCATTTACACGACCTACTCGCCGGCCGGGGCTCAAGACGATCCTGGAACCATCATTATTGAGATCCCCCCTGATCGAAATGTGACGATTACAGAGGAAGTCAGCACTATCACGGCGCCTTACACAACTTATTCACCACCTGGCTCTCCTGGTGACCCAGGTACCGTCGTTATCGAGGTGCCTCCAGAGCATAATGTGACGGTCACAGAGGTCGTCAGCACTATTACCTCCCCTTACACATATTACTCACCGCCCGCAAACAGAGGAGATCCTGGCACAGTTTATCTCGGACTGCCACCCGATTCTAATGTCACTATCACAACTGAGGTCGACACCCGAACAGCGCCTTATACCACCTATTATCCCCCTGGCCATGAGGGAGAACCTGGTACTGTTCTCGTTGAACTTCCCCCTGGCCGTAATGTGACCATCACGACTGAGGTCGCAAGCCGCACCGCTCCCTATACAACATACTCAGCGCCGGCCAACAGAGATGATCCTGGCACAGTCATTGTGGAGGTTCCTCCTGATAAGAATGTCACGATCACTACAGAGGTGAATAGCCGCACAGCTCCTTACACCACCTATGCCGCCCCCGCAAATAAGGGTGATCCAGGCACTGTCATCGTGGAAATGCCACCTGACAGGAACGTCACTATCACGACTGAAGTGCCTTATCGCACCGCCCCTTATACGACCTACTCTGCCCCCGGTACCCCAGGCGACCCGGGCACGGTCATCGTGGAGATGCCACCTGACAGGAACGTCACTATCACGACTGAGGTTGTCAGTCGCACTGCTCCTTACACGACATATTCTGCCCCTGGCAGCCGAGGCGATCCGGGCACGATTATTATCGAGTTGCCTCCTGACCGAAACGTGACTACCACGGAAGAGGTTCCTACACTGACTTCGGCCTATACTACTTATTCACCACCAGGCATGCGAGGTGACCCAGGCACTGTCATTGTGCGGCTCCCTCCTGACAGGAATGTGACCGTGACAACGGAGATTGCTACACTGACCGCCCCGTACACGACCTATTCTCCTCCTGCCAATAAGGGCGATGCAGGCACTATCATCGTCGAATTGCCCCCTGATAGGAATGTCACCACAACGGAGGAGGTCAACACAATCACTCGTGTGATGACAATGTATATGCCTCCTGCCAACCGCGGTGATCCCGGCACTGTCATTATCCAGGAACCTCCTGAGACCAACACAACCATTGTCGAAGTTGTGTCAACAATTACACGACCAGCAACTCGCTTTGTACCTCCTGCTACAAGGGGTGATCCAGGCACTGTTTATATCGATGTGCCACCGAACCACAATGTTACGATGACCACCACTGTCAGCACGATCACCCGACCAAGCACAACGTTTGAACCTCCTGCCACTGATGGAGATGCAGGCACTGTGCTTGTCCAGATGCCCCCCGAGTACAATGTCACAACCACCGAGACTGTCCAGACAATTAGCAGGCCGGTTACCCGATACTCGAGCCCAGCTGAGATTGGCGACCCTGGCACCGTGTACCTAGACGTGCCGCCGGAGTATAACGTCACTGTCACAACAACGATCTACAGTCTTACACGAGAGAGCACGGCATTTGCTCCGGCTGCGACCCAAGGAGATCCAGGTACCGTGATTATCGAGATGCCCCCTGAGTATAACGTTACAACAACACAGACTGTTCAGACGATCAGCAGACCAGTCACTCGGTATTCGAAGGCCGGTACCGTTGGTGACCCCAACACTATCTATGTCGACATCCCACCGGAGTATAATGTCACTGTGACCACAACAGTCCCCACGATCACAAGACAATCTACGACATTTGCTCCTGCTGCCACTGAAGGCGACCCTGGCACAATCATCATCGAGATGCCGCCTGATTACAACGTCACGACTACGCAAACTGTTCAGACCATTAGCAGACCGATCACTAGGTATTCCAAACCTGATATAGTTGGTGACCCTGGCACTGTTTACGTCGATCTTCCGCCGGACTACAATGTCACTATCACGACCACCATCGACACGCTTACGAGACCTTCAACTACATATGCCCCAGCAGGTACACAAGGTGACCCTGGTACCATCATCGTTGAGCTCCCGCCGGACTCCAACGTCACAACAACTCAAACGATCTCCACCATCACGAGACCTACGACTCACTACTCTCGTCCAGCCACTGTGGGAGACCCTGGTACCGTGTATGTTGATCTCCCGCCGGACTACAACGTCACTATCACAACGACCATCCAGACAATAACCAGGCCGTCAACTACTTTTGCTCCAGCCGGTACACAAGGCGATCCCGGCACTATCATTATTGAGCTTCCTCCGGATTCTAACGTCACGGTTACATCAACGGTCCCTACTATCAGCCGCCCTACCACACGCTTTGCCAGCCCTACAGCCGCAGGTGATCCTGGTACTGTTTATGTTGATCTTCCGCAGGAGTATAATGTGACCACAACCGAGACTGTCAGTACCATCAGTCGCGTCCGCACAACCTATGCTCCAGCCGCAACCGAAGGCGACCCAGGCACTATCCTAGTCGAGATTCCAGTCGACTACAACGTCACTACTACCGAGACCAACAGTGCACTCAATAGGGTCAGGACCACCTATATGCCTGCCGGCACACAAGGCGATCCCAACACTGTCCTCGTTGAGGTTCCTCCTGACTATACAGTAACAACGACCGAGACTGTCGGTTCAATTACTCGGGTCCGAACGACATATATGCCTGCAGGAACGCAAGGTGATCCCAATACCGTGCTTATCGAGGTTCCGCCGGATTATAACGTCACGTCAACTGAGACTATTAGTACGATTAATAGGGTCAGGACCACGTATATGCCAGCAGGCACCCAGGGCGACCCCAACACAGTCCTGGTCCAAGTCCCTCCTGATTATACAGTCACAACAACCGAAACTATTAGCTCGATTAGTCGTGTCAGGACCACTTTTATGTCTGCTGCTACGCAAGGTGATCCTAACACAGTCCTTGTCGAGGTTCCGCCGGATTACAATGTCACATCAACCGAGACGATCAGTACGATCAACAGGGTCCGGACTTCATACTATCCCGCCGCCACCCAAGGGGATCCCAATACAGTCCTGATCCAGGTTCCTCCCAATTACACACTGACTACCACCGAGACTAACAGTGCGATCAGTCGGGCCAGAACCACATATATGCCTGCCGCCACTGAGGGGGATGCCAATACAGTTCTCGTTGAAGTCCCACCCGATTATAATGTGACCACCACCGAGACCAACAGTGCGATCAGCCGGGTCAGGACTACTTATATGCCAGCTGGCACTCAAGGCGACCCTAATACCGTGCTTGTGGAGGTCCCAGTTGACTACAACGTGACTACAACCGAGACTGTCAGTACCATCAGCCGTGTCAGGACAACCTACAACCCGGCTGGCACTCAAGGTGATCCTAACACCGTCTTGGTCCAAGTCCCAGTCGACTATAACGTCACTACAACTCAAACAGTCAGCACAATCAGCCGGGTTCAAACCACCTATAACCCGGGTGCAACTCAAGGCGATCCTGGAACGATCTTGGTCGAGGTCCCTATGGACTATAACGTGACAACGACTCAAACCGTCAGCACGATCAGTCGGGCTAGAACGACGTATAACTCCGCCGCTGTTCAAGGCGATCCCAACACGGTCCTTATCCAGGTCCCAATGGACTATAACGTCACAAGCACCGAAACCATTAGCACGATCAATCGGGTTAGAACGACATATTATCCTGCTGCAACCCAAGGCGACCCGAACACGGTTATGGTACAGGTCCCAATAAACTATAATGTCACAAGTACCGAAACCATTAGCACGATCAGCCGAGCCAGAACCACTTACTATCCTGCTGCAACTCAAGGCGATCCCAATACAGTCATGGTGCAGGTTCCAATGGACTACAACGTCACGACTACTCAAACAGTCAACACCATCAGTCGGGTTAGAACATCATACTATCCTGCTGCAACTCAGGGAGATCCCAACACGGTCTTGGTACAGGTCCCAACGGACTACAACGTGACAGTTACCCACACGATCACGACAATCAGCCGGGTCAGAACAAGCTATGGTCCAGCCGCCACTCAAGGAGACCCGGGAACTATCTATGTGGACGTACCACCCGAGTACAACGTGACTGTCACCACAACCGACAATGCTATCTCGAGGCCTTACACAACCTATTCAGCGCCCGGCACACAAGGTGATCCAGGAACTGTCTGGGTAAGGCTGCCACCTAGTTACAATGTGACAACAACACAGACCGTTGCCACGATCACTCGAATGTCAACAACCTATGCGCCGCCAGCTACGCAGGGAGATCCTGGAACCTTTATCATCCAGGTGCCCCCTAGCCGCAATGTCACAAGCACGGAGACTGTTGCCACGATTTCCCGACCTGCAACAAGATACGTGGCACCAGCCACTCAAGGAGATCCTGGAACAGTTGTTGTGCAAATGCCACCGCAGTATAATGTCACAACTACGCAAACCGTGTCGTCTATCTCTCGGGTTGCTACCGCTTATAACCCCCCAGCGACGCAAGGAGATCCAGGCACAGTTGTAGTGAAGATCCCCCCCTCCTACAACGTCACGACAACCCAGACCGTGTCTTCTATCTCTCGCGTTGCGACAGCTTATAACCCGCCAGCGACTCAAGGAGATCCTGGTACTATTGTGGTACAGATGCCTCCTTCATATAACGTCACAACAACCCAGACCGTGTCAAGCATTTCTCGGGTTGCGACGACTTATAACCCTCCAGCGACGCAAGGAGACCCCGGCACAGTTGTGGTACAGATGCCTCCATCGTATAACGTCACGACAACGACGACCGTCTCAACTATTTCCCGGCTCACAACCACATACGCACCACCTGCTACCCAAGGCGATCCAGGTACTTTCATCGTGAGAGTACCTCCTTCGTACAACGTCACGACAACACAGACTGTGTCATCCATTTCACGTGTTGCAACTGCCTACTCGCCACCTGCAACTCAGGGAGACCCCGGTACTGTCATTATACAGATGCCTCCTTCGTATAACGTCACTACTACAACCACCGTCTCTTCGATTTCTCGACTCACAACAACTTACGCACCGCCAGCTACGCAAGGCGATCCGGGTACCTTCATCGTGAGAGTACCTCCCAAATATACAGTCACGACGACACAAACCGCCAGCTCTATTACACGACCTACTACTATCTTTGTGGCTGCACAAACTCAAGGCGATCCCGACACCGTTATCGTAGAGTACCCCCCTCCTTACAACGTCACGGTCACTACAAATGGACCGACCACACTTACTGCACGATACACTACCTACTCACCACCTGGTCAACCTGGCGACCCCGGTACAGTCATCGTTGAGATGCCACCCAGTCGCACAGTCACCATCACTACAAGCGGCGCATCTACACTCACTGGTCCTGTGACTTCCACTTATGCTCCAGGCGAAGCTGGAGACCCCGCCACCGTGGTTATCGCAACCCCACCTCCCCGTACTACTACATCCTCAACATCTACTAAGGCGCTTACCACCAGCACTACCTCAACAACTGCCCCGGCCGCTACCGTCTCATTCAATTGTGATGTCTATGGATACCTCATGCAGAAGACTGCTTTCTACCGTGTCGAGATCACCACTGGTAAGACGACTCTTATCAAGAGCGATGTCGGTCCTGGTGGCTGGATTAACGCCATCGGTTACAACCGTTTCGACAATTACATCTACGGTATGCATATGGACGACACGGGCTCTCAAGTTATCCGTATCGGTGCAGATGGAGGTTGGACACTCGTCAACACCCGTACCAACGATCGTCTCGTCCAGATGGGTGACATTGACAACCAAGGTCGCTTCTGGATCTCCAACCAGGGAGAAGGTTGGTGGTGTATCGATCTCATGCCTGGCTCATCTACCTACGGTAAGATTCTCATGAGCGGCACTGCCAAGAACCCTCTCAACTCGGCCGATTGGGCCTTTGTCCCTGGAGGCGGCGACTTCATGTACTCAATCATGTACGACGACAATGGCAAGACGTCCACGCTATGCAAGTTCAGTCGTACCACATACACATGGACTACTATCCAGGGCTTCGGTATGATCGCTGGTCAGAACGTATGGGGAGCCGCCTACGCTTCGCAAGACGGAAACCTCTACGGTTCAGAGAACACCAGCGGACAGATCTGGAAGTTCCCTATCGCACCATCCGTTGGAACGCCCAAGTTTTTGGCAACAGGTCCAGCGTCGTCTTGGAACGATGGAGCAAGATGTATCGACAGTCAAACCCTACCAAGCTAAGACTCAGAGGGTTTCGACACCTAATTTCTTTTCTATGTCTGTTTACAGTCGGATCCTATAAGAGATCTCGACCCGAATTCGTTTCCTATGTGTCCACAGTCAGACCCCCATGTAGAAGATCGAGAGGGTCCTGACTCCGAATTCGTCTCCTATGTCTACATATATATACACTGTATAATAGTTAGTCATTATTGAGATTGCTAGTGTGCTTTTGTACAGAAATTGATATCCTTCGTTTTGGTCAACTTTGTCACCAGTCTAAATTTGCATGTTCGCGTAATGCTATCTATATCCTCTTTGTTTTGTCAGTGATGTTTGCTTGAGTAAGGTATTGATGCCATCTTGGTACAGTCACTCTCTTCTGTTCTGCTCACTTCCAACGTCGAAGGTTAAAGACCAAGTACAATTTTGGTCACTCAAAGGCAGTGAAGTGTATTGACAGGCTCACTAATAACTGACTAGCTCCCTAATATTTCTCAAGGAAGGCCTGACTGTTGTCAGTGAATCACGTCACGTGCAATCAACCGCGCCTTCTTGAGGCATGACAACTCCTGCCTCCCGCTTGGGCTTCTCCTCATTCACTCATCAACATCATCGCCAAAAGTCCAATATTCCAGCAATAAAACTGGCGATTCCAGCCGCCCGCTTATTCAAACTTGTCAGATCAAATAAACTCCAAATGTAAGTGGTTCCTGCACCTCTCACCTTCTGTATGTCAGACTTGGAGCGCTGATCATATGTGTCATACGCAGTTACCAAGATCAAACAATTCGGTCGAGACCAACAATCAGCGCAATGCCTGGAAACCAAGTGCGCTTCATCTTTATCCCACGGCTTCGCTTTGGCCCTGAAAAGGGAGGCTGACGCATGTTCAGAACAGCAACCAGGAGCAGGAGCAGGGCTCTCAGCTCAAAGAGGTCAGTTGAACCGCTGTCACCGCAGAGTTCCGCTTGCTAACTCTGAGTCTTGATACAGTTCGTTCCTAAAGCTCAGGTTCGTTCAATCCAGTACCACTACCCAATTTGATGCTAATCAGCAGCGGATCAGCCCAACACTGACGAGGCAAGTCGGCCCCTATACTGAGCTTCAACATCCTATCTAACGCCATATTTCGTTTTAGTACGCCCAAGAAATGATCGATGTGAATAAACGCTAAGCACTATATTCACTCGCTATCGCTAACTAAATCTAGCATTACATGCAGATGGCCAGGGTGAGTGTCATTGGTCTCGCAGGCAGTCCCAGCACTAACTCGATGTTGCAGGCCTACCAGGCATCAATTGATGTAATTTCACACTGTACCATATGCTAAAAGTTCTCGCCTAACTTACAATTACAGTTCCATCATAGCCAATACGAGTCATGCCATTGATCTCGTTGAAATGGCACACACTGACCAAGTTGGCTTCAAACAGCATGCTCTCAAGATGCTTGCCATTAGTTCTCAGTGCTTATCGTCCTATCGATCAATCTACTAATACTGGTTTGCCAAAGCGAGCGCGGGCTAGACGCGTGGTAAGTCATACAGCGATCTCATGATACAAGTGTGCTGATAGATGTAGGCCCTCGTTGAGGAGGAGGCCAAGGCCGAACAGGAGAAGTTAGCGAAGCAGGGTGGGCCTGTAAGTCGTGATTATCCCTTTGACAGAGAATCGACTTTAAAGTCAGTAATGTGCTAGCAATCTTTAGTCGGAGAAATGAACGAGTGTGAATATCACACGTCAAAAGCCATCGGAACACTACTAGAGTGTTGCACCAGTTTGTCCTGTTTTAGGGCTGACTCTGAAATCAGAACGAGGAGGCAAACCGTACGTACAGCTGATCTTCAAGTTTGCTGTAAGCTATTGCTGACTCACACTTATAAGCTCACGATGAGCAGAGACGAAGCTTCTCACAGCCAATCGAGTGGTGATTTTAACTGCGAAGGTGATTGGTGGATGGTAAATGAAAAGTAGTCGCACCCCAAAGTGAAGGGGGTTGCTTTTCAGAATTAAGATGGACTTGCTATTCGCTTCTTGTGACATGGATTGGATTGGGGGAAGCAACATTGCTCTGCTATGATGAGACTGTTCAAACTTGAATTGGTGGTGAATCCTTCAAGCCATCTGATGGCAGAAGCAAGTCCCCCTCTACAGGAACAAGGATCTGAGCAGAATCTTTTCCTTAAGCTTTGGTAAAGTTAGGAAATTTTAACTGTTACGAACTCATTACCATGAATGTTGCATGAACTTGCCCTTGACATCATGTAACGAATGGATCGCATGCTTTCTCTGAGACTCATATAAAGTCGGTCTCCTTCTACCATTAACTGTATCTCGTGTAAACTATCACATTGCGCTTTAGGATGGCACGCGATGATAATTTGCACCGTTCAGAGAGTATAAGATCTCCATCGAAAATCGTATCTTCACGTACGTTCAATCTTTCTTTCTCACACTCGTCAGAATATAGTCTTTCAACGCAGCTCGCTCGCTCAGCTACGCATCTGTTATCTGCTGTTGACGTTCTCTAGCTCTAATAGTGTCGATTGTCAAATCTTTTTCAAAATGGCGCTCAACTTTGCCCGATTCAACGAATTCCCGTGCGAGATTAGAGAAGAAATATGGAAAGTTGCAACCCGCCCAGACCGGCCAGGGGTGCACTACTTCTCCATCTCCAGAAACAGACACCACTTTCACTCCAAAGATCTTAAAAAAACTGTTATTCCAAAGTATGAGATTCGTAGTATTATCCTATCTGAATCAAGTTGGTTCATGAAACCAGCCGACCATATTCCTTTCGTTGGAACAGAGCGAGAACCGGCTTCGTTGTTTATCAGTAATCCATCCTCGCACTTGATCGACAGCGGTCTTTGGACAGCCTACAAAGAGCCAAGGATCTTTATGGCAAGGTATTATTGCTTGAGTCATTGGAAAAAGGTTCCTGAAGGCAGACCCCAAGGGCACGGATGGGTGCCCGCAGATGCAACTTTCACAGCCTCATCAACGTCGCCATAGAGTACAACCAAGAATGGGCATCGTGCGACAAAGGGCTCATGAAGATCATATTCTAAGGGTAGTCGATACGGAATCAGAAGGATATTCCCGCTGCGTCGGATTCATCGATTATCGCATTAAAAGAAAGGTCCACGGCCCTACAAAATGACAGTCTGAGGTTCCAGAAGACGTGTTTTATCCGCAAGGTCGACGTTTTGTCTCTGTGAATGAACTTGTTAAAGATAGTCCTTGGATCATGGAATATGAGGTTGCTGAGGGTCAGTTATCAAGCTGCGTAGGTTTTGTGAAGCACCTACAAGAGGAAGTCGATAACAAATTTCGGTTCATGCAGTATGAGAACATGCAAAAAATAGATATTTATGTTTTCACATATGAAGATTATTGATAGCTGCTACACTGTTTACGGTAGTGTAGGCGAAGAAGAGGGTGAGGGACCCAATATAGGCCAAAGTGACTTGAACGCTGTATTTCAGGGGTAGATGATGAAAAACAACGAGCCATTTTACTAATGCCAGGCTGTTCACTGATGGCCAAAATTATTTCCCACTTCATATTTAAGTCTTTTGACTCAATGAAATTGAAATTTCTAGAACAACTTTCACTGTCAAAACAATCGATACTCAAACTCCCCAAACCTCCCACTTGGCATCACCCTGAGTTACTCAACTTCACGTTTCCTCCTTCGGATAGAGATAGCTTAGCAATCGAATTTCATGACCGTGAACCATACCCTACTGTATATAGATTAAGGAAGATGTTCCGTCAGTGCGTTCACAAAGCAAGCTGTCGACATAAAAGTCAGGGGCGGAGCTTTTACAGCGGCTCAACCTGGCAAAGACTCCAAGAACATTTGAGAACGACACTAATATGCCAAGCAACACTCCAAGGATTATCATCTTATAGATATGAGCGGTGAATCATAAAGATTAACCCAGCTCTTTCATCAACCTCCTGTCCCCATGTGGTGAATACTTTTCAAACGCGGTCTGTTGGTGACTTTGCCAAGAACACCACTCAATCACTCTGCCTTTTGCCAGCAGACCGACCCATGGCCCTTCATCACACGTTTTGCCCCTTGTAATGCCATTTGACAAGCGTACTTCTTTCTCGAAATGAGTCACTTCTTTGTGACAAATGTCGCCATCCAACAGAATGCTCAAACTCGTCTCTATCGGCCGCACCAACCCTCCTCGGAATTTGCCGCCATAACCTCAACTTCTTTTTCAAACCAGCAATTCCTTGACTTACAATGTGTCAAATCCACTGCATTAGATGTGCCAATTCCAAGTGTAGAGCAGTTCTTGGATGGTACAATGTTGAGTGCCAAAGGCCCCGCAAACCGAACAGTACCTGCAACGAGGTTGAGCGTTTCGACGACTTTGTGTCTCCGGAGGGTTGTCCCCGCTGCTGGAGGCGAAAGAATCACAAGGCCCGGCGCCTAATGCGATGGATATTGAGGAATATTAGCTCCGAGAAGAGTCAGGGGGCCCGCCGTCCAGGGCTACGATGAGGTTGAATAGGCTAGAACGTCAACATCTAAAGACTCCCGTGGGGGTCCGGTCCCATATGTCGTAGCTTTGAATGAGATGTCGTATCTTGGCTGCTCAAAAGAAAAACGAAAGGGGTGCATTGCGCTTTCAATGCTTGTGTTCTTCGCTGAAGAAACGGTTATGCATTCATGCAGGGCATGACTAGCTGACTCTTTACTCAAAATGGAATAGCCAATAGATGGCGTCCAGCAGGTACATTAGTCTAACAAATAGGTAGTTGAGACATGGAATTCATGGATGAGAATTGCTATTTACCATTGTCATTGTGGCAACAGTATTCATACCCAACCTTGGCTGTTCTTCGGCGAAACCGATAGAGGGTTGCATTTCAGAGAATAGCTCATATTTGATAGAATCTTCCAGCATGGAAGTCGGCAGTTGAGGGAATGACGTCAATGAGGCATCTCAACACCATCGCAACCTTTTCCGGGTTCCCCAACCAACGTGTCGCACACTGTCTGTAGGGAAGCACAGTATGAGTACGGTATCAAATTTCGTGTGAGATCCATTCTATCGGTTTTTGGTGGCTTTTTCTTTCCTGCAGAGCCAACCCAAATTAATATGGACTGCGAATGAATGCGTTTGCAAGACCCGGAGACACCTCCGACTTGTTTTTGTCGCTGCCTGATTGGACCCTTGGCTCGTAGGAGGAAACTCTCCGCTTGGACGAAGGTAAAAAAAAAATAACCCTGAGATTGCTCGTGTAGGTAGGCTTGCATGGCATCACACAGTAGCTGATACATATGCATCATTAGCTAAAGGTAATGCTGCATTCCCCATCTCCAACGTCACCATCCACCCCGGAATACACTCTCCGACTTGATTTACTCATTCACAAAGTGAATCACCAAGATTCGTGATTCATATAATTGACCACTGCTGACATTAACAACCCTTTCGGCTTGTCAAACAATGCTCACCGCCTAATCTAAGCTCGTTTTCCCCTGCTTTGTGGTTGCGGGTACCTCAGTCTCTAGATGCTCTTCTCTTGCAAAATTCTTAGACCCCAAGCCAAAAAAGTGTCTGGGGCAAAAACTAAACAGCCACTTGTGTATGGCAGGGGTCCATTGGGTGTTTGTCAATTCCGTCTTGTTTCCGCCCAATACACTAATATCCAAGACCTGAATTCACGAGTCAAAACGAATCCGACCAAGTGATGCATCAAATTTTGAACAACGAGCCGCCAATTCGCTTGCCACTAACGTCCGTTCCTCGAGCCGTTTCAATATTCAAGTCACCCCTGCTGGTGGCTGAGAGGCTCCACCCCCTGCATGTCGACTAGTCGAGTTTCCTTGAATGGCGGAAGTGGTGACTGCAAAGAGCAAGATCTTCAAGACGCAGGGTTATCTTGCAACTATCCCTCAAACTCTGGCCCAATCGACTTCGAGAACTTCAAGAGATGATGTCGACGCCACAGCGTGGCCCACCACCATCCGTCAACCACTGCCGAGCCCAACCAAGCAGCTACAGTAAGTGAGCAAAAGAAACGTGCCACTGCCGGCACCACCCGTTCCAGCTAATCGTATCATCAGAACCTTCCTCATCGTCCTATGGTTACCCCCTATCTTCAGACAAAATATTCGCAGCATGCAGTCTGTCATGATCGGGGAGCAAGCTGCATGGCCAGGCGGTCTTGGTGGTCTAGACCCCGCGGTCGGGGGTCCGGTACGTGGCTGACAAGCTGACCAAAGATGCCACTAATCCTGGCTGTGAACAGGGGTGATCCCCAAAGGACACGCACAGCTTTCGAAAGATGCAATCAGAAGCACCATTACGGAGTAAATATTCGGGAACTTAATCCCTGATCTGATCCATACGTAGTACGCATGACCCTGGGCTGTGGCGCAGCTAAGTTGAACCAGGCACATGTTCGTCCACGAATCGAACCGAATAATATCGTGCACCCATTAACAGTAATTTTGGCTTTTTACAGCTAGCTTGAGGCAGAAGTGAGAAAAGGGTTATCTTCGTTGGCCCTTGATTGACCCAACCAGTAGAGTGAAAGTCGTGACGTGCGTTCGATCTACCACCATTTACGATCGTGGGTCCCGAGATCGCGGACCACACCACAGGGACCCTGACGGTCGTAGCGTCGGGATCCTTAGCTCGGGCCACTCCAATTCAATGTCAGATTCTTGCACTGTAGTGCAGGCCAGTCTGCCTCCTGTAAGTAACATATTCCAGGGAGCTATGTCAGGCATGCCGATATGTTGGGCATACAGATAAATCATCCGCTAGCCAACGGCCTTCCGAAGTTCCCGTACCGATACCGAGGTTTGGCGAATCTCTAAAGGTCCAAAGCGCCGGGCTTTTCTGGAGCCTCGTTCAAAGTCTCTCCAGTCGCGAGTCGATGGCGCAAGTGTCACGGAAACACATCCGATCCTTCAAGCCGGATCCAACAGCGGCTCCGGTCAGTCGGCTGGCTCCAGCATCAATGATAAGTGACACTCGATCTTGTTCATCATGAAGGAACTCGTTTCGTTCCCTCTGCAAGAAAAACGGATCCAGTTTGAGGTTCGTTGGCCCGTATCAGTACTGTACACAGTACGTTTTATAAGCGTTGCATTACCGCCCCCGCCTGTCATGCGGGTCAAGGAGCAAATGCTCCGGCTCCTTGACGCTGCTCAATCAGTCAAGCGTAAAGGTAAGGTTGTGTTTTCCACCCAAGGTCGCTCGCTGCTCGGCGGACGCACAGGATTTTAATATCGTTTTCTTCAAAATGCCTCGTGGTCGCATGCTTTTGTTCCCTCTTCTATTTCGTGCGGCACCATCCGCTCGTCACCATGTCCCTCTTTTGCCACGAGTCCTCCAGGTAACGTCGCCCGGGGCCGAGACAACCAACCTGACGTGGACTCGTCTTCTCGCCTTCTTAAGCTCCGGTTGGGTACCTGTAACCCCCTGAAGCCCCCCTGGATACCCATAACGGACGCACTGGGACTCGGTGGCAACCACGTCTGTACTGTACTGTACTGTACTTTCTTATGGCAAGTTTGTTTCGACGCCACACTCCTTATATCAGCCCTATGCAGTTGCTGGCAGAAAGATATTTCACAACAACTGCGAAGGATTAATCGCCGATATCTTTCATCTGTGGTAACTGTCAGCTTGTCCTTATTTACTCTCCCGTACGCCATTCTTCAGCCATTGTCCATGTCGTTCGTGCGAGCCTCCACTTCCCCAATTGTCGACATCGACCACCACCTACTCGAACTTTAAAAGTAAAGCTCGAGCTCACGATAAATGTGCACGCAGCATTCGGCTGCATGCCACGTCTGCGGGAAAGATTATCTGGTCTATGTTGAATTCTGTCAATTCTTCCATCCGCCATTGTTTGTATGTCCACAAGGCCTGGTATTTCTTCGGAATGGCATGCGTGAAGGACGGTGCCCAAGCCCAGTTTGTCCAAATAGTTTGAGAGGAGGCTGCCGGGTCATGTAATACGCCTGCTATATTCAAACATCTCGACCAAGGGCGGTTGCTGCTTGCCCCCGTTTCTGAATCGCGAGCAATCGTCGGCGACCCTGCCCCTCAGAGCTTCTATCCAGTTACTTCAACCTCAACTACTTGATCGATACCCTTGTACTCCGGGACTTCAAAGTCATATTTCTTTGCAATGGATGGAGTTACAAACCTATTCTGGGAGTTAGGCACCTCCAGACAACGCCATCAATTGGTACGTACCGTCCGCCAATAAAGTGCCGACCCTTGAAATGCTTCACTAGTGGCTTTGGCGCCGTTAGGCTAATAAGTGCTGTAGGCATGAAGGCACTGCCAAGCCCAGACTTGGGCGGACCATCTTCGATATTCCACGATGAGGGAGCATCGACCGCTGTGACTGGCAGTTTCGTATCTTGAAGAGCTTGAATGACTGCCGGAAACGGTTCTCGAACTTCTCCTGAAAAGCTGAAGCCTAGTCGAACGGTCAGGCAGACCAATATGAAGAGACGACAACTACAAACCGAAGATCGCATCGACAACATGATCCGTCGATTTCAGCGCCGAGGAGAAATCATCCACGAAAGGGACCTCGAGGTCTTCGAGTTGCTTCGCGAGTCGCTGGGAGTGGTATCAGCAGCTGTTCAGCAGTCGGATATGGAATCGAGACGAGACATGGTTGAAAGGCTAGATACGCCGAGTTCTCGGTACGCCGGTTGTTACCATTCAACGAGTCCCGCAGTACTGGTAGAAACCCGACAAAGAATTGTGAGAAGCATATAACAGCAAAATCACAATATTTTACAGAACGAGACGATATTCGACATCCATGGTGAAAATGATACTGAAGACCAGATGAACATGGCAACTTACCTGATAGAGGTCGTTCTTGCTTCTTTTCGGGTAGAAGACGGTTGGACTGTAGCCGTACTGACGAAGATGACGAGCAGCCACGAGTCCATCACCACCTGATGCTGGTTAGTGGGCTTTCATTGGTATTGATGGCTAGGAGAAAAGGGCCAACCGTTATTTCCAGGTCCACAGGCAACGAGGATCCTGCGGCCACTCTCGAGGGGCTGGAGACGGTAGACTGGTGATGTCAGTAGTCCGAATTATGGTAACCAGGTATGACAGGCCACTCACCGGCTTGAGAAACAGCAAGTCCAGCAAGCTCCATAAGCTGGTCAATCGAAAATGCTCCAGTGCTCATGAGCTCCTGGTCAAGAGCAGCAGCAGCTTTGGCTCCGAGTGTCTGAAACAGTCAGTAAACGAGCTAGTAAGTCCTAATGAGTGTTCATAGCTTACCTTGATCGCCATGTTATCTTTGAATCTTGTGTTCTTGATAGTAATCGATAAATGGTCGTGATAACCTCCACAAAGATGAATCGCAGTGTATGCTCAGATGATGTGAAAGTTGGGTGATTTCTGAAATGTCGTCAGTCAGGAAAGTCCAGGGAGTCAGGGAGTCAGGGACTGACATCACTCGGCAAAGAGCTTCAGCCGTTGGAGATCTGTCGGGAAAGCCACACTCACTATTCCCGGCCTCCACCGGCTGCCGAAGAATTGAGCCACATCGGCAAAATTAAACCCCGGCTCCGGGTCGAAATTGTCCCAACCTTCTGGATACCATCAATCAACTGGTGATTGCTATAATCGTGGTAGTCAAGTCCCCCGTATCACCGCCATGGTTGTCAAGATCCGTCTCGCCCGGTTTGGGCGTCGAAACCAGCCCTTTTACAACATTGTCATTGCCCACGCCCGGTGCGTTTTCTCGGAACAGCTGTCCAATTGAGCACACCACTAACAAATCTGCAGGACGGCTCGTAACTCCCGCCCGCTCGAAGTTATCGGCACATACGACCCAATTCCCAAGCCCGACCCTTACGACAACTCCGGAAAGCTTCACAAGGATATTAAGCTCGATAGTCAACGCGCGAAGTACTGGATCGGTGTTGGTGCACAGCCTACGGATACGGCCTGGAGGTTACTCTCCATGGTTGGCATTCTACCGAAGAAGCAATTCGGCCCCAAGCAAGACGAAACAAAAGGTGTTGTGAACCAGGAGAAGGTCAGGATTCGTTAAAATGGTCCGGGAGGCTATATGATGTGTACGAAAAAGCATTTCATGGCGTTAGTTTGAGGACGTTATCACGAGGTTTGGATGGGGTCAGCACAACCAGAGAGCCGGATCAATGTCGAGAAGTATTGAGGTGCCAGCAGGCTACTGTATCAAGAGCCCGTGCCGCTCTTATAGGAAAACTGTACGATATATGTTGGAAAGGGTTCAAATTATTAGAGCCAAGCCATTTGTCGCTATTATAATTGTATTGAAGCGCTACCGAATACCATGTCTAAATGCGTCGGGGCGGTCTATTCAAGCCAACTCGCTGAGAAAAACACAATGTCCCCATCTTACAACGCCTTTATCCAACAATTGTCATCCCCCATGAGGCCGTAAGAGAAAATGTTAAGATTTTAATGAGTGACAGCAAAGAAAATGTTTAGAACAAGACACACAGTCATAACAACAGCTCCGTAAATGGCGAGCGCGAGCGCAAGGCGGCGCAGATGGTGATGCTCTACATGTTCAAGATCCCATCGCCACTTGCGTCGCCATCGCCAGGAGTTCCGGTTGCTGCGGGTGCTGGCGTTGCTAGCGATGCTCACACCACTGCGAACGCTAGTTGTGCTCTGAGCCAGAGCGGCAAAGTCCTCCACATCCGAGGTGGGGGAGTCCTCATCAATATCATCATCTTCCTTAGCGAGTCGTTGGTGGTAGGTACTATCCGGGTTACTGATCTTGTAGTAGAAAAGACCTGGAAGAATGAAACTGATAGAGGTTGATCCAGTGCTGCCAACAAATGCCAACACGCGATCAAGGCTAGTGACTGAGAGAGCAGTCATGTAGGCGAACGTAAGAATAAAAGTGGTGATGACGGCGAACCGAAGGTCAGACATCGGTGCAGTGCTTCCATGATCTCCGGCTGGAGATGCAGGGAGTAATGGGGTCGCAGTTCGTCCGTTATTTGACGAGTTGCGGTTTGGTCGCCATTTCAGTACGGCGTCCAATGAGGCTCTGCATGGGTGAACTTGTAAAGGAACCGAGAAAGTGACTAGTACAACAATGGCTGCCTTTCCAATTGTCGAAGCAGCTCCAGTGGGATCTACCTTTGTGGTTAGTTTGGGTCGAGACTATACGGAGGGACAAACGTACACATGGAAACAATGTTACCAACAACGGCGTTGCCGAAGGTGAGATAACCAGTAATAGCCACAACAATATAGATAGAGGAAGCAGAGCCAATGCTTGTGCCAATAACTCCAACGATGCTAGGAGGGGAGTTATCCTTCAGTTCGTTAAGAATAGAGAACATCTGACTCGTTAGCTGGGATCAAAACTTGACAAGAGTTCACATACGTTTTGATGGCAAGTATAAGCAAAGACAACAACTGGCAGAGCGCTCAGCGTCTCAATAGCTCCACCCCATTGGATTACTCTGATGCTCCCTGGATCGGCGTGCTTGTCTGACGCAAAGTGATAAATCACCAAGACAATAAGATATCCGATAGAGACCAGCGCAACAATACTGGTGTACTTTAACGAGTCCAATCTCCTCAAGAAGCTAAGGGGAATAATAAGAAGCATGAATGCGGTGATCCAAAAGTTTCGATCAACCAGATAAGGAGCGCTATTGGCATTGCTAAGAAAGCCCAACACCACACCAGGCATGAGATCTCCAATGATGATCATATAAGACACGCCAACTCCGAAGCATTTAATCGCGATCGCAGCATCGAATATGACGGCGGCGTTGGGGTAGGTGATTTGCGACAGGGCGAAGAAGGAGGAGGATCCCCGTTCAAGGTATCTGGCGCATCGTGATTGTAAGTAAAGACCGAAAGCAGCAGTCAATCCAGACCATATTATCAGCACTACGCCAAGCATAATACCCATATGGGACATAACAGAAGGCATGGCAAGAGTGCCAGCTCCAACAACTAGGTATCATATATCAGCACGTGCCCGTCGACGGAAAGGTGTCGAGCATACTTGTGTTTAGCAGGTTTACGACACTGCTCATCGTGGTGGCTTGGCCGCCATGGCCGCCATCCTTATGACCGCGACGTCGAGGTCTGAGAGATCTATCGTCAGCGATGATGATTCCATGGCCGGTGTCGGTGGGGCGAGGTCTCCTCACCTTGACATGTCGCCGGCACTTCTGATTGTAGAAGCGTTTCCATCAGATATAGTAGAGTAATTCGTCATTGAACGGCGAAAAGATGTATGGTGGCGTCGAGTATTCGGCGCGATCGCGAGGTGATAGGCTGGCAGTAGTATGCGTTCGGCGATTGTTTTGCAGATAGAGAGTGTTGGAGGTGTTGGAGGTATCAGGTATGTATGTTCGTTATCGCAGCGTTCCTCGGGATCCTAATCCGATTGCTGACTAGGCATGAGGCGGAACGGCGGAGAGTTGGTAGGCCAGTAGCCCTAGACCTGGTTGCGTCAATCCGGTCGCTGCTTGGTTCTTGGTACTGCACCGTCCCGCGGCACAAAGGCCCCTGGCAGACAAACACTTGAACACTCCAATCCCGACAAACCAAGCCGATAAGTCACGAGCGAAATGCCAACGAGGCTGTTGTGGATGATTGAGATGCAGGAGGAAGAAACAGTCAGGAGATGGTTTGGTACCAATTCCTGACAGGGCCCGGTCAGGTCTGTTCTCCTGCCACGATCCTTGAAATAAACGACGGGGAGCCGCTGGAGCGTTATGCCGAGCTCATGTGGCCAATGAACGTGCGCCAAGAAGATGAGATGGCCAATCACTAGGGTGTATCGACAAGCCATGATCTAAATCTGGGGAATAGTTTCAGGGGATATGAGACGAGCAACATCCATTTCTTCAGCGATGTTCTCATGATGACGAGCAGTGCCCGGCTTTTATTAAACTTACTTTTTGATTAATATCCCAGAGATTGTATGTTTTTCGCTATTCAGTTCTTCCATCTCTCTCTCGAATGTTTGACTAAATTGCGCCTTTATGCGCCATCAAAGACCTGATTCTAAAGGTCTCACAATTTCATGATATCCTCCTGACCCCCCACTTTTCGCCCTTGACCGCATCCACTCCCGTCATTCTTCTCTGTTGTAGCTTACCTTGTCTTGCCTCGCCTTTAGGTCCCGCGCTTGTGCCGCGCGCTCACTGTCACGATGGCCACCAACATGGACGAAACGACTCTTTCTTCGCTCGACTTGCTGGAGTCGCGGCTCCTCCGTATCGAGCATCTACTCTATGGCCAGAACCAATCACCAGCGCTGGTTCAGGACCGGTCAGCGGTTAATCAGCTCAGCAAGCTTGAACGGCGTTTCTCAACGCTCCTGTCTGATGTCCGCGTTTACCATGAGCTTATGAAGATCTGTATGTATCAGTAAGGCTTGCTTATCTGGATCCATGCTCACCCCTTATTAGACAGATCTCATCCCGATTTCTTTCATGCGCCCGACCCATCAGAACCGCCATCACAACTAGACACTGATGCCCTCCAATCCATTGTTCTAGCCTCAGCTTCCGCCTTTCCTGCTACGCTATCATCCCTTACCGCCATCAAAGACAGCCCGATCCCAGATCCCGCAGACAGCGCAGCGCTGGTAGCAATGCAGGGCAGAATGAAGGCGATCGAGGCTATACAAATCGCACAGGCTGCTGAGATAGCCGACCTTCGACAACGGAGCGAAACGGCGGTTCGGTCCTGGTACGAGACGGGTGTTCTTGACAATTCGAAAACGATGGCCAATCTAGAGTCTCGTGTATCTGTTGTCGAGCGCCAAGTGAGGAGGGCAGAGCATGAGCTGGAGGCTGAAGAGGAGCTATGAAAACATTTTCGACGATACCCTTGAAATTAAAAGATATGCTTGATATAGACATGCAAACAATGGAAACAACCACAGGGGCATGATTCCGTGTATAAAATCTGCCCCAGTGGCCAACAGACGTACTAAATAATGTAGTCCTCGACGCTGACATGAGGTTGCCAGCTATTCACCATAGTATAGTGATCTTGATATTGGATGTTAGCGATGAGCATCCTATAACATGAGCACCTAAAGCCGAGCCATGACAGCACCTTCAAGCCGTCTTCTTCCTTCCAATAGCCAGGTTCTTCACTTTCTCTCGACCTTGTAGACTAATAGGTTTGGCTCATCAAATCAGCTATATGCCTTCTACAAGCCTGGCTTAATCACATCACTGACCCTAGACTAACCCCAAGACTAAGGCAGTTGGACTGAGCATTATAATCTTCATCTAACCCTTTACATGCCAGAGTCAGCACCTTACATTATGTTTTGGTTGAAAAGTTCTTGTAGAATTTAACCTGGTCGTTTTTACGCATGAACAGGTTGTTCTTTATCTGATGTCTACCTTAGGCAGTCAGAACATAGCAACCATGCTCTCCCTATCATGTCGCGACACCAACAGTCGAATAAGCCGCCCAGTCAACCTCGTTCAAAATATCTGGGTCTTGGTTAACTTGTACACTTTGACTATTCACGCAAAGAATATTAGAGCCTTTCTACATCAATTTTCCCGATGTCGAGCCCCCACTATCCTAGCCACTCTACAACATCCACTCTCCTGATACTGGAAGTCGTAGATATCGCCATCCATGACAACCATAGTGTATGAAGATTGTTTCGGAACTTGATACGCCGACTTGGTCTTCGCACCATAATATACTATCATAAATTCACGTCGAATCATATTCTAGATCAGAAATTGCCATATACACCTAATGAGAATTTCAAACATTCTTTCTACTCATCAAGACTATACTGGTGCACCCAAGCCTTTGAACTCTTAGACTATGATTCGTTCATGTTTCATTTACGTCTGGATGGGTAGCTTTTCAAGCCAAGATAATGTTGAATACATCGTAATGTTGTTGTCTTTGTAAAGTTTTAGTACGGTATGGTGATAAAGATGGCATAGTGATAAGAAGGAACCCGTCGTTTCGTCAGTCTGATATGATACATGCTCCCACTCCAACTAAGTGAAAACCGGTATAATATGTTCTAGTTTCTCAATCGAAACAAATTATAGATACGCCTGTTGGTTGGTTCGATCGTAAGCTGATATCAAAAACATGGAACGGTTTGAATGAGTGTAGCAGGTGCGTTTAGGAAACCTCGGAGCTTGATGTTGTCACATCAGGTACGCTATCAATTACTACGTCGTTCGGCTTTACGGCTCAAGGCCGTACTACTATGTAACCTCTAAGTCTTTTTCAAACTCCGGATATAGTTCATATGATCGTGAGTGAACCGCGGATCTATGCTCAGTTCTGGGCCATTGACTTGTACCTGACGCTAACTGCGTAGTGTAGTTTCACGTCATGTCATCAGGCACAGAAGATTAAGTGCAAACGCTAGTTATCATGTAGTTCTTCTCAGTGGTACTCTCTTTCACAATGTCTAACAAAACATGGCCTGCTAACTGCTTCACGATCAGCCTCAACCAAGAGGTGTCACAGGGGACCTTGCCCTGATACGCAGACACTAGCCCCAACAACCGTTGGAACAAGGCTCTCAGCCCAAGCTTTTTGTCAAGTGGAGCAGCTCCACAAACGATGGTGCGCTGTCACCAAGCGATCTGCCTCATAGCGTAGCTGATCATCAAGATAAAGACAAGCCACGCGTCGATGAACATGGCAAAAAAGATTTGCACCGTGGTCGTCATCCAGATCAACCCAGAGAATTAAGTCTGTGGCTGTGCGACCTACTGTTCTTTGAGTTTTGGCGGTTCCAGGGGCAAGTCCCACTTGGTGACAGGGGCAAGCAGAGTTTCAAGAAAAGCCCTTGGTGGGTTTTCGTGGTTTTTCCGGCACAGACACAGAAGGTTGTGCAACATGGGATGAATTGTGATTCTGGGGCTGTCAGAGCCTTGGCGGGTAGAGAGGCAGCCGGTCACAAGTTGGACTCAAGTGTAGGACAAGAATTGAAGATTCAGGTTTGACGTAAAAGACGACACTTGAGGTGGTGTGTTGATGTCGAACCAGGCAAGTATCACATCAGGGGTAGCAACCAGCAAGGCATGGCAACTTGGTAAAGGTAACAATGAGTAACTCAATGACCGACAGTGATCACCTTGTGACGCTGTCATGAAAAACAAAGGTCGTTGAGAAAATATGACTGATCCGCAATGGTAGCGATTAGTAGTGCCGATCCAACGGAACCGGTTTAGAACGATCAACTGGTGCTGGGATCTGATGCAAGCAATTGCAAGGCATCAATATCAGATCTCTGAGGGTTCAACGCTCGGACAACATAGGACTAGGAGCTCAGCTTCAACGTTGAAACGGCCCGAAATGTCCATCAACGTTGTTGTACTGTAGGTATGGTCGTTACGAGACAAAGCCTAGTGAATGTTCCAAGTTAGCGCCTTGTTCGAGTTAACCACCAGCCACTTATTGATGAAAAATGTCTTAAAGAGGCGCACGCGAGCAATCTTTGACCTGGAATTCATATGCTTTTCTCTTAACATTGGAACTGTGGTCCTGTGCTTGAACAGCCGGGGTGATATCGATGAAACTCCCGCGATGGAGTCGAGGCCATCCGGCCTTGCAGCCAGCCAATAACTCTGATTAGATTCAACCCTAGTCGAACCTCAAACAAGACGGGGTAACTACACAATTGAAAGATGTCAATTCGCAAAAAGGACATCGACGGCATTGCTGCAGGTCAAAGTATTTTGCAGCCACAGCCTGTTGAACTGGGCTGGATTACACGATGCGAGTCAGCAAGAATTCCTGTCCACGGCGCCTTTGACTTGACGATGCCGGCTGGGACAGGCTGGGGTTTTCAAGACAGTATCGATTATTGCTTTGACTGGACAACAGTCACAGTGCCATTCATTCCTGCAGGCGTCTGGATGGGCGATGGCAGCTGAACAGTTCATAATAAGTTGAGATTGTCTGCCCTCTAAGCACAGCTCTCGCTGCTCCCATTTATCTTCCTAAATATCATTGACACGAGCATCGACACCAATAAATCGCCGTCTATAAGCAAGACATTGAAACGAAACAAGTGATATCTACTGCCTCTGACCCAATCACGGACTTGGCCTACTAGAGTTGTCCGGCTGCTTCTCCCTCTCCCTCTTTATAAAATCCACCCTGTCACAGTCACGACAGTTTCTCCAGAACCTAGAACTTAGGCCCGAGCCAACGAACAGACGAAGCGCCACAGAGGACAAGGGGCAAGGCGTCATTTGATTTGCTCAGAGCATCCGGGACCAGCAGACGCCTTTCATTTCCCGATAGCCTGGGGCCAAGCACCACTGCAGGGAACTTGACTACAGTGGATTCAAGGCCCTGAACCTGCTTGAATTACACGCACCACTCGACTCTTATTAGCTTCGGTTCCTGAAATCTTACCAGTCCAGGCCCATTTCGACGAGTTGTTTTCTTGACAACCAAGTTCGTTCATTCATTCCTATATATCATTGATTGATATAATTATTTGTTTTTTCGTCCACTTGTTACACAATCGTCAATACGAACAGGAACAGGGCTAAGAATTGCCCTTGCTGCTGGATCAGTCCCTTTCTCCGGGTTGCCTTCCCCTGATTCCGTGCCCTTCCCGTCTGACTTGACCGCGTCACGTCTCCCACTGCTACGCTACACACGACGGTACCTTATTACTGGTCTGGTTACCAAGAGTACAGAACTTCTCATTCGCTGCAACATTGATTGGGGTGGCAGTGGCTTTCACTCAGCCCTGAACAGAACTCGACAGCCACTTTGTTGTTTTTCATTAGCAGCCGCGCGCATCTGTATTTTCCACAAGTCGTACGAGCTGACCGAGGGCCAGGCTGTTGTTATTGCTACCTTAGCTACCATCAGCTCCATTTCCCGACCATTCTCCTCCTCTCACAAACTGCTCAGTAGCTGCATCATACTGCAATATCCACTATCATCAACGTCTTGAACCTTCTGTGCCTGTTGAAAAAAGGTCCCGTACCGTCCCCGGTCTTTCTTTTGCTGGGCTAGACTGAACTGGACTGGACTGGGTTGCCCCTTGTCTCCGCGTTTCTCCCCCTTCTCACCCGCAGCCAGCGCATCCCGCCCATCCCATCCACTCAATCTGTCCATTCTCTTCCCATTTCAAACCGTCCGTTCAGTTCAATTCAATCATTTCCACCCTCTCCTTCTTTTCTTCCTTTCCCTCCCACTGAACCGCTCACCTAAGATAATCTTTTTTATCTCATCCGCGGGCTTGGGTCATTCCACTCATTTTCTTCTCCATCTTCTATTATTACCTTACCTTAGTACTTATTTCCTTTCCTTCGACTTTCCTCATCTTACGCCTGCCGAAATCCTACAAACGATCGACACTGCTTCGCTTCGCTTGGCTCTGTATACTGTATAGCACCGCAGCGCATCGATTCTAGCACAGCCTCTTCGCCTTCACATCGCCTTTCTTCTGCCGAATGCTCCGGTAGCAATCGAGTCAAACTTCCTCCTACTTGTCGACCGATCATATCCAACGAAGGAACGCGCTTACCCCCTCTCTCACATCAGCCTCAATCGCCGGCTCGTTCGATATCGTTGCTCCTTATGCCATCGTACTCTCTCGACTCTCCCTCGCTTCAGAAAATGGATCACTCAAGAATGTACGGCCAGCGCAAGGGTATTCAGATGAGCAATATCCTCGGCGACCCCTTCGCTTTGGCCACGCTCTCCATCAGCACGGTGCGTTTCTCCTGGGCCCCAGCAAGACCATTTAGCTAATTGACCTCCGCAGCTCGCCTGGTTTATCACCTTTGTCTCCTGTATTATTGGACGGATACAACAAAATAGCGACGCCGACCTTGCCAAGAACGACCCTTTCCCAACTTTCGTCTGGTGGAGCTGCATCTACTGCTTGTGCTTGATTGTCGGCGTCTTTGTCGTGATTGGAAGTGACGCAGTCCATACTTACCATGTTGCTGTGACCGGTTATCTCGCTGCAGGAATTGTCCTGGTTTCGTCGGGGATTAACCAGCTCCTCTACTCCAACAGTGGCGCACGTGAGGCTGCCTCTGCTGGTTTTATTCTGCTGGCCATGGTTATCGTGAGTTACGTTTAATCCTGATTTCACGCCCACATCTAACAAGCTTTTAGGTTATTTGGACGTTTTACTTTGGATCCAGCCCATCATCAACTCCCCGAGCTTTCCTAGACTCATTTGCCCTAGCTAAAGAATCCACCACGATTCATCGATCTACTATGAACGCCTACGGCGGCCGTCCCGAGACATCCAACTCAGTTCAGCCTCCTCAGATGTACACTTCTGCTCAGCTTAATGGTTTTGAGAACCCATCACCTGTTGGCGGTATCTCGCAGGTCGGAGGAGCTCGTGGCTCAGCAGTTCCTCAAAGCTTCACCAACTCGGTCATGCAACAACAACCACCGCAATCCAAGCCAACCAACTCTCCTGGCAACGACGCCGAAGTCGTGCCACCTACCGAATACCCCTACCGGGCAAAGGCCATTTATAGCTACGAGGCAAACCCAGATGACGCCAACGAAATTTCCTTCTCTAAACACGAGATTCTCGAGGTGTCAGACGTCAGCGGAAGATGGTGGCAGGCACGAAAGGAGAGCGGCGAGACGGGTATTGCGCCCAGCAACTACCTCATCCTGTTATGAGCAACGATCCATGTATGGATTTCCTGGGATACCCGTTCGGCGATTTGCGATATTTCGTCCGTCGAACACCGTCAGACCCACGTACGGGCTGCTCGTTCATTGTTTGTCGCATTTTAACGTTTTTAGAGTCACGACTCGGCGATTTGGTTTCAGCACTGGGATGGGAAATATGTTGGATGGAGTATATTTGGGACGAAAAACCCCCTTGTGTTATACATCGGACCACGGCGCCTGCAACTAGGCAGTTCTTTTTCACTTTGAATGTCTTCTTTTCTACTGTCTTCACTTATTGTTCTTCGCTTTATCTATTACACTCGGGAAAACCCACGAGATTTGATTCGGTTTCAAGGTTTCCCATCGTAGCGAAGTAACGGCATTGACATAGCCAACGAACCGGTGTGGCTACGGGCCTGAAGTTTACGAGGAAATGTGCTCGTGGACCTACGAGCAGGCTGGGCTTTGTATGGAAGGGGTTGTATTTTGTCTATGGATCTGGGTTGGCGAGGTGCAGATATGAACAGTACCAAGCAAGCTGTAGCTACAAAGACAAGGGATCAAGACATCCCTTTGACCTAGTGAACACGATGATTATTGGAATGCGAACCGAATCTTGCTATGCATCCATCAATTGTGAAGTTGAGGCTAAAAGTAGGATCTGCAATTGGTGGGACCATTGACTGGCCATTAAGACCAACGTATGTGGTGTTAAGGTTTTACTCAGGAACGCGTGGCAGCTTCGTGTAAAAAATGGGTATCAGTAACATGCTCAATCTAGCCAATATGAGACTATGAGAGGTGCCGTTCTGCAGCTTGGGTGGTGTTCAAGTTGATGCAGCTACTGTATTGATATTCAGCTTCGTGCTGAACTCTGCGCACAATACTCCGGCCTGCAAATTCTGAAGCGTCCTGTCACTGCCGGGATCGGCGTTTCTTGATGTGTTGACGAAACCAGGTATATGTCTGGTGTCGATCACACCTGGCTTGCTCGCCGATCGGTGCGTCTTGTGCCTCATGTCTCGGGCATAAGGCTTCGCATCCACCAAATGAGATCTCGTCGAACCGAAGGTCCACTGCCTCCATCGAGCCGCATCTTGTTTGTTGGGTTTTTTTTCGCATTGATCATGGCTTTCGTTTCTCATCCTTCCAATCTCTTCCTGAGCTCCCTCTCCTTTTGTAGTACTTCCAGCTCCAGTCTCTCAACACCATAGCGCAGAGCCTCCTTGCGTTGTCGAACTGCTCGCGCACGGAGCTTCTCCTCCGCAGTAAGCTTACGACTTCCGGTCCTCTGTTTCTTAGACTTGCTACCGTACTCATCGTAGTTATCGTCTGGTCGCGATAAACGGCCCTGCTGGAGCTCTGCGCGGGCTTTAAGGGTCTCGATGCGCCGCTCTTGTCGCTCGATCTGGGAGTCTGCGCGGGCGAGGAGAAGAGCGATGTAAGGCCCTATTTCGTCGCGGAGGGAGGACTCGGCTGCAGCGAGCGTGGGCTGAGGGATGAGTTCGTAATGCTGGGAGATGTGAGTTGGATGAAATGTAAAGCGACACAAAGAGGACTTACGCGGACGGTCTTGAGGACGTTGACTAGGCGGGGAAAGTCGGAGACGCCATTTTCGAGAGTCTCAACGGAGGATTCGAGAAATTTGAGTGATGTGCGTAGAGAGGAAACGCAGTCGGAGTACGTCGAGAGGTTGCCAGCGGCGGCCATGATAGCTATCGTGGGGGTGTGTTTCTTGTGTTGTCGCTTGCGGGGTAGATGATTTAACACAATAGTTCAAGTTATAGTACTATCCTCCCTGCAATGATGTGTACAATCTCTCAAAACCAGAGCTGGACAAGCGTTCAATTGTGCGCCGTGTATCATAAGCGAATTCGGTATTTGTTTTGATTCAACCTCGATGAGGTGCGCGAAAGCTGATAGATAAACAATGGTCAGTGACGATGGTGCACGGACCAATCGCTTAATTCATCTTCAACTGCTTTTCCGAACTTCCTCCGACTACCCTACGTCTAAGTCATCTTCAACCTCATCTCATTATCACTTCAAAATCGAATTTAACTTTTACATCAGAAATGATTTTTTTCCCCCTTCTATATATGCCTGGAATTTATCTTTGATCCGTAATATACTATCGTATGGTTTTGTAATTTTCTTTTGAATGAAAAGTCTTTCCCTTATTTACCTTCTTGCCAAATCCATTTCATCTTGAACTTGGACGATTTATCCCCTAACCATAGGCTTTGGATGAACAATCTAAGCCTAAAGCTAATTTACTATGACTTGTCCAACTTTGCCTAGAATATTAGTTTGCGATATAGTAATCCTGAGTTGCCCCAAAACCAAATAAGAGCCACCTTGTTAAGTGTTGTAAAGTACCTTAAGTTGTTAGATAAATACATCTAGCATGTGTATCTGTGCTGAAGAGTATCAGGCACGATGTATTTAATTAGGTGACAAGTCTTTCTGAACTTGAACACAAC
Source organism: Fusarium sp. NRRL 53497 (assembly GCA_013184445.1). Lineage (NCBI taxonomy): Eukaryota > Fungi > Ascomycota > Sordariomycetes > Hypocreales > Nectriaceae > Fusarium > Fusarium sp. NRRL 53497. The sequence goes on from JABCJZ010000179.1 coordinate 214,155, forward strand.
AAGTCTGCTCAATGGCACAGCCAGAAATCAATTGTATTATACGGCCTCCTCCTCCCTTGGAGATAATGCTTATCTCTCATTTGCTGCATTTGATCAAATCTTCTGTCCTATTTCCAATACTTAATGTTATTTTCTCAGATCTCACAAGATGGCTGTTACATTAAGTCAAAAATAGTCTTCCCACCAAACTACTAAGACAATACACAGCTCTATCTTGACTCGCAATCTAGAGCCAGGACCTCACGCGTGGCATCTTCAAAGAAGCAACTATACCCTCATGGTGGTCAGATTAGCAGTCTTAAGCTAAGAACCTGCATCTTCTCTTGCTGCATCATTAGCTCGAACTTGATGTCAAGGACCTCCTTGGGTGGTATCCATTAAAGAGCGGCTAGAAATACCAATAATGCAACGACACCGTCAAAGCTACGAATATTAAGCTTTTTTTTATCCCCTAGAGCTACAGAACACCAAGAGTTCTCAATAAGCGTCCTCAATATAACTAACACCCATTATTCATTATTCAGGGGAAGTCATGAACGCACGTGGCCATCTCAAGCATTCCTCTCCGACAGTTTCAGCTGCCGCTTCTAAACTTTCGAATTTATCAACCCAAGCTGCCTGGATACTGAAAACCTGAACCATGTGAATTTGCACATCAGCACTCGACTATTGTCATCCTTCGACGTCCCAAGCCCATCCATTGCCGCATGATCTAAGCTACCATGGTTCAGATGATGGTAAGGTTTCCTTATCTTCAGGTCGTTTCGTATCCTCATAGGTCGGAACCAGCATCTCCCGCGCCCACTGGACATCCAATGATTTGAGGTTGTCTGCAGCCCAATTCAAGATGTGCCTGTCTGTTGGGGTGTAGAAAGTAGAGAGTCGCTCTATTTCCGGTAAATGCTGGTTGTGATCGATGAAGGCCTTTATCTTGGCCTTTCGGTTGCTTTCAAACTGTTTGAGAAGATATTGGTGATGATTGGGTAGGATCGGTTTCCAAGTATCACTATCTCTGGGGAACCGGAGCTGGTGGAAGTTGTCTCTACTCAAGCGTGGTGTATCTTTGAGGGACTTAGGGAATCCTTGTAAAAGACATTGAAGGACAGAGAACTCGGGGTCATTTTCTCCACGTAGACGGCCGGCATTTCCAGCGCGGGCCCCTTGATCAAGGAAGGCCTGGAAGTTCTTGGACCAGACTGTGTCGCCAGTCTCAAACATGAGGGGAGTGAAACCACTGGCGAAGAAATAACGTTGATTGGCATTTGCGTTGTTCAGAACCGTCGAGTTTACACGTCTCCAGTTTGGCACTAGGGCCTGAATGGATGTAAACTGAGTATCAAAGCGAAGTCCAGAGTCAGGACTTTGCAGATACCATCGACTTGCGTAGACCTCAAGAGACAGGGCGTTCATGATGAAGTCGTTTGTGAAGTCAATCTGCGTATTAGGCGAGACATCTGAGCTTGACTCAGGATCTGTGAGAAGGTCGATAGTCTCTTGATCGCCCACCCGAATAGCAGCCTCCAGTGGAACCAGAGACCTTGGTGTACCTAGGATCGGAAGAGAAATATCATTATTCAGCAAGCAGCCTCTGAGAAGCTCTGCAAGTAGGCTGACGCGTTCCTCTCGACTTAAAACCAGTTTGAAGTTATCAAGCGATGTTAGTGCCAAGAGTTTTACCATAGCCATCTTCACTGTCTGACAGAACTAAGAGCTATCGATGCTCTCCTCCTTTTATTTCATCGCTTGAATGACTGTGTGGACAGTTTCTGGAGAGCCTGTAGCTATGGCGACGAATATAGGGGCCTGGTGATAATCCCTTATCCCACTGTGATGTTACTTGGGCGCAGGCCGAGGCCTCAAGAAAGGTTCCGAAATAGTTCAGCGTATGATCTATCTACTGAAAGGTCTGGAAGGACATTATGTTAATGGTTCTGCCGTACTTGGTCACGTTTGGTTTCGGTGCTGAGGAAGTGCTTCATCTGTATTATCTGATACGGTGAACATGTGCTTCTGCGATGTCCGGGAACCAAACCTAGCGAAAACGAAACTAGCACGAGTTGAGAGAGAGCTTAAACCAATTAGATTTTAGCTAAGTCACTTATTGAGATGGTAATGTTGCCGATCTTAGATCTAGAACCATTTTGACTGATTCGGGGGAGGGAGACTCAGAAGGGCGAACTAGACAAACAAATTCAAATTCACATAGCACGGATTAACCTTCCAACGACACTCATTCTATTATTTTCTCTATAAAGACGCTTCCAGAGCTGGTTACTTAAGGCCGAGCACTATTTATCATGAGAAAAAAAAACGCTGGCCACTCTTCCAAAAACCTTCCTTGTGTCCTTTTAGAAGGCTATACAAGATCAACCCCAAACATAGGGATACATAACAGTTAGCCCGGCTTGGCCCGAGAAGAAAAAGGTCTGATTAATAACTATGAGAAAGTCTAATGTGACTTACAACGAAGCTTTATAATCTAATATGAAACCTATGGACCTCAGTATAGAAAGTAGGAGAGTATTTTGATATTAATTGAGTTTAAGATAAGAACACACCCCAAAGAATGTCGTCGCTCGTGAGGCTCCCAGATATGTCCCGCTAAAGAGCTTTCTGTAATTTAAAGGACTACATAACTGGGAGCAATTTTCAAGGTTAAATTAATTTCCGTCTGGGCCAGTGTGCTTAAAGTCATAACGACTGTATTAGAAATTCATAGCTATAAAACGCCATTTAAGAAGTAAATTAAGATTTCCGGTAAAAGTATAAAACACAGATATGTGTTAATATCCAATAGATCTCGTATTATATGGTTTGAATAACCTCGATGTATTAACTGCCCGTGTTAATAAGTATATTAATTATACGTCTTAGTAGCAGTTGTCTAGAGCTTCAGTATTATCCAAGAAGCCTTTTTGCATTATATGCAGATTCTTCCCAGCAATATCAGAGGTCAATAGGTCAGAGATTTGATTAACTATAAATATAAGCACTCTAATGTTTTAACTTGACGCAATGCCTTTCGTAACTTGGTTGAGGTTTTCCATTGCTAGTTAAGGTCACGTGCCATTGTATGGATTGGATGACGAAGATTCCGGAATCGGTCCCACTAAATGCCGGCCCAGCCCTGCTACGCCTGTTTCCCTTGGTGGGGACCTAGGGACAGGCAGGAGCCTCTTGCGTGAGCCTCGTCACTGAACCGACCAGCTTGGACTAAACCAAACACGCCCCACGACCTTTAACTCATCGCATCAACACTGCATATCACCAATTCCTGAACTCGACTCTCTCAACACCAACTTTTGCTGATAAATACCCATCTTGAGGGAAGCACAACGCGATCACCGCCAACATGTCTGACGGAGTTTTGAAGCCCGAGAAGGACTTCTCGAAGGAGGTCGATGAGCAGCTCCCCGAAGCTGAGAAGCTGGCTGCGGTGGGTGCTTGAGCTTGGAGTCCTTTGACTGAGCTTCAACTGACGTTTTATATAGTCCAACAACCTCCAGGGCGCCGTTGAGAAGCTTGCTGCGCTTGAGAAGCAAACCCGACAAGTACGCACTCGCGCCCTTGCTCCTCTTCTCCGCTAATCCAGTACCAGGCCTCCGATCTTGCGTCCACATCACGAGTTCTGATCGCAATCGTCACACTATGCAAAAATGCGGGAGACTGGAGCTTGTTGAACGACCAGACCTTGGTCATGTCCAAGAAGCACAGCCAGCTGAAGCAGGCCATTACCAAGATGGTCCAAACCGTCATGGGCTTCCTCGACGACACCCCCGACCTCAAGACTAAGCTTTCCGTCATCGAGACCCTGCGAACAGTAACAGAGGGAAAGATTTTCGTCGAAGTCGAACGAGCTCGTGTCACCAAGATCCTCTCCGACATTAAGAAGAAGCAGGGTGATCTGAAGTCCGCCACCGAGATTCTTTGCGAGTTGCAAGTCGAGACCTTTGGTTCTATGGACCGACGGGAAAAGACCGAGTTTATTCTGGCTCAGGTTGAGCTATGCATTGAGAGCGGAGACTGGACACAGGCTGCCATTCTTGGTCGCAAGATCAGCACCCGCTACCTTTCTCGCAAGCCCAAGAAGACGGCCGAGCAGCTTGAGAAGGAGCAAAAGGAACGAGAGAAGAAGAAGGCCCGCGGCGAGGAGGTTCCTGAGGAGAAGGTGGACGACACAACTGATCTGAAACTGCGATACTACGAGCAGCAGATCATCCTTGCCAAGCACGAGGAAAAGTACCTCGATGTGTGCAAGCACTACCGACAGGTTTTGGACACAGAAGCGGTTGAGGAGGACTCAGCCAAGCTTCGACCTGTACGTTTAATATCTTCAATCTGTCAGTCTGAGTTACTAACACTATGTCCCAGGTCCTGCAACGTATTATTTACTTTGTCATCCTAGCTCCCTACGACAACGAACAGCACGATCTCCTCCACCGAATTCACAAAGACACCCGCAACTCAGAAGTCCCAGCCGAGGCAGAGCTTCTGCGACTCTTTACTGTCCACGAGTTGATGCGATGGCCAGAGATTGCTAAGAGATTTGGCCCTCACCTCTGCAGTACCGACGTCTTTGATGTGCAGCCTGGCCAATCTTCGGACGACAAGGCCCACCAGCGATGGCAAGATCTGCGAAAGCGAGTGATTGAGCACAACGTTCGAGTTATCGCCAAGTACTACACTCGCATCCAGATGAGCCGCCTCACTCAACTACTTGATCTGACCGAGGACGAGACCGAGAAGTACATTAGCGAGCTTGTGACTTCCAAGACTGTCTATGCCAAGATTGACCGGCCTGCACGAATTGTCAGCTTCGCAAAGCCTAGAGATGCCGACGATGTCCTCAATGAGTGGAGCCACAACATGAAGAGCCTTCTAGGCCTATTGGAGAGAATTGATCATCTCATCACCAAGGAGGAGATGATGGCACGGATCCAGCCTGCTAAATAAGATTATGGCGTAAAGGATAGAGCGGTTCATAATTCATGACGGTTTGGGTGGTCTGTAACTATACAGCTTAGATAGTCCTCAGGATGAGGATATATGACATGGCATTTGGTGTATTTGATCGAGTCTGTCTATTCGTTTATGTGTTGTAGTCTATATGTGTCTTTCCAAGACGCCCCAAGAAGCTCTCGCTACCACTCCAAGAAAAAGGTTTCCCATACCAAAAGATCGTCTGTGGACCGAACTCACCATTACAACTCTGCTTTGACCTCCTTATCTTGACTATGCTCCTTGATGAAGCCAGCCAGCGGCGCCGCCCATTGCTTGGACACCGGCACGTGGTGACCTCCGGGGTGGACAAGTACAAGTGGATCTTGGCAACGATCTGAGAGATCTCGGCTTCGGCTCTCATCAACCACTGTATCAAGACTACCCAGGAAGTGCAATGAGGGGGTCTTGATTTTGGGCTCATAGCAGAACTGGAGCGAGGTGGGGGTTGCCCAGAAGCCGGAATACATAACAGCAAACTTGAGAGGGTTTCCAGAGTTTGACTCTCTCAGTCCTCTCGCCCAGTCTCCCTCCTTACCTTCTGGTAGAGCACGCTCCGGCTCAAGGGCAGCCACAACGAGAGCAGCCATGGCACCACCTTGACTGAAACCGCACACTGCATCGATGCCCTCCGCTTCACGAATAGCCTGTCCAATGGTCGCCATGCCCTCGTCGAGAAGTCGGTAGTTGCCTGTGGCTTCATCTTTACGGAACCAAGCCCAAGTATCAGGTTGGTAGTCCTCGGGCTGAGGCTCCTCGGGGGGTTGATAGCCAGGGATGTCTTCTGAGCTGAGGCGATTGGGGCCAGTGGCGTAGAGAAAGACAGGAAGAAGTGAGATGGGGTTGAGGAGTTTGACAATAGTCTTTTCTAGAGCACGGGTTTTGGCGCGGAAGAGAGCGCCTGATTGAGTGAAGCCTGTGGAATGTTAGTGAGTGAACTATGAGATATTTATGGGCTTGTCCAGGGTAGGGCATGTCGAAAGAGAGATGTAAAGATCCATGCATCTCTTTATAGACATTTCAAAGACTCACCGTGAAGCATGAGAATCTTGACCTCCTTCTTTCCTCCATTGCCATTAGGCTTAGGCGCTGCTGTAGCAGTCATCGTCGATAGTCGAACTTTGTATGAAGCAGAAGGAAAAGATGAGGCGTTTCTTGTTGCAGTTACAGTTGGTCTAGCGGCAGAAAAGATGCCAACGAGTAGACGCATCTATGAAGAAAAGATAAATTGTAGGTAGGCGGACTTAAATCGGTGTTGATAAGAAGGTTGTACGTCGTATGAGTCGAGGCGTGGAGTGCAAACGTTGGCGGTGATTTGTCAGGGCCAGAAATCTCAAAGGGCGCCGGGCCGTTGCTTTAACATGACGGCACTTCATCCCCACCACAACCATATCTACGACTCAGGGAACATGGTTAGGGGTCTTTGGAGTACTGATTCTTTCATGCGTAGTTTGAGTTGATGAAGATTTATGATCATATATTGATTTCAAATTTAATGCTACCAGTGTCACCCCATTCATGTCAGGAACTGAGTACATGCAAATACCTATATTCATAGACTCAAAGCTAGAGTATTGGATCATCTCGTTTGAGAACAGAATCACTCACAAATTAGTACAGCAACATAGAATTTTATGTAGCCATGATGATGGACCGCTACATCCACAAGAGCTTGATAGCTAGTATGTCGCGGTGAGTATTGGGCCATAGTTCATCTTCCTTGCACAAAAATAGAAATAAACCACGGAGCATGATGGTAGATTTCAGAGTGAGTCAAGGGTTCTTCACATATCACATAAACCAATCCAGAATTGAGTCCAAATTCCTTGTTCGAGTATCCGGAATTCGAGAGTTTGCGACCTCCCATTGTTTCCACGAGCAACTTCCGTACGATCGTTGTATAGGTCAATTAAACCCCTTTTGCGATTCTATGATACAATCCCATCTCGTGGACCCTGGCCTCGCGTTCGAGCATATCGATTATGCGTGCAGGCTTGGACGAAATTCCATTTCCTTTCCATCAAACTTAGTGACCGCCGGTCTTGGCGTTAGGGTTGCGGGGATCGTTCTTCCACTCGGCAGCTGTTACATCTGATCAGTCGTCGTTCTGTGCTCATTTTATAGGGATCGTACTGTTCATCATGGCGGTCTGGGCGGAGTTGACGCCGTAGGCAATGACAACACCTATATCATGAATCAATTGCTGTCTAAAACTCATCGAAGCATCAATCGAAGTCGGGAGCGCGGGGGAATGCTCGAGGAGAGAATCGTATCGTCGGATGAGCTGCGCAATTTCACGTACCGGCAGCGAAGAAGGGCCAGTAAGGCTTCACTATTGGGAAGAGTCAGCGGGACACGTTCGCGATGGCGTAGCCGGTCAAGACAAAGTCGCATCGCAATTGAACGTACAGAAGGGAGCGTTGAACTTCTTGAGGGGTTGAACACCGAGCCAAGACATGATGACGGATTTCGTGGGTATCGCGGGAGGTAGGTTCGGTCGGTTTGATGGACTCAACGAGTGTATCGTATCGCTTTGAGATTGAGATTGCTACAGAACGAGCCTTTTTCCGAACGACAAAGCTCCGAGCGGGTTCTGCCGAAGCCGAGCCCGGATCGTTTTCTGTTTGCCTGAGACTTCAGGCAAAGAACTCGAGGCTGTCTTGCTGAGTAAGATCGGTACGTACCTGTCACGGAGCTGAGGAACAGCAAGCCCAACCGAACCCCGCATTCTTTGACGCGCTAAGCTTTAACACGTGACGCCCAATCTAGGCTAGCTGGGGTGACATCATCATGAAGCTCCCCCAAGCTACAGGTTTAAGAAGGGAGTGTACGTACTGTAAACCTTCTGATCTCATCACTCCCATTTCCCTCAATCAAATCAGCCTATTTTGCCCCTGTTCCTCTTTCAAAGGCTCATAGAGTCTCTACTCGTCATACTTGTTGTATAATACAGCCAAAACTCACCCAGAAAGTGCGGGGTGAATTCTACCTGCTGTACATTCCTGGGCGTGTAACCGAAAGCCGTTCCGTCCCTCCAACTCTCAAGCTGCCCAATCGTCCAGCCGCTTCGCCCTCCTCCTTAGGTTTGCCAGTGCCAGGGCAATCTCAACCAGATACCACCTTGACGCTTAAACGCCTGCCTTCCCGCTTCTGCTGTGCCCTCCCAGTCTCAAGATTGCCACCAATTGTGCCGCATCTGACCTTCTGCTTCCGCTTCTCTCGGTGTATTTTCTCCTTTCAGCATCTCCCCTGTCTCTCTCCGGTCCCTCCAGATCTACAACCACAACCACAACGACGTTTTAACGTTGTTATTATCTGGAAGATCGCCCGCTTTCTCCCCGCATTCGCATCACACCCGTGTCAGCTTTATTAGACACGAATTGCGCCCCGTCATCTCAGAGACTTTGCATCTCCATTCCTCACCGCAATCTAAACTTTAAGCTCAAACAACTCAAAAATGCTCAGTCGCCAGTTTGCACGCGGCGCTGCCGTCACCCCGCGCGCTGGTGTGCGAGCTTTGAGCTTAACTGCTGCCCTCAGCGGTCGCACACCCTGCCTTGGAGATGTCAATCCTACACACGCAGAGGTCGACAAGTTCAGTCAGAAGCAGAAGGAATTCCGCGATCACCTGGTTGAGACACAGAAGAAGCGAGAAGCCAGTTCGTTGCCCTCTCACCCACAGCCTGCTAACGTTCCATTCAACAAATCGGTCGAGGGCTCACAGAATGACCATGTAGGACGCACTGAGGAGGCTAAGGCGCCAGAGCCTTCCCGTAAGGCGGGTCCTCTGACCAACCTCATTTACGGTACCAAGGAAGGTCGCGAGCTCGATGCTCAACTCGAAGCAAGCTTCAGTCAAGTTCTTGCCCGTGGCAAGTACGTCCATTCGATCGTTCTCCATGAAGTAAAGCCCGAAAAGGTTGATGAGTATGTCGAACTCGTTGGCAAATGGTACCCCAAGATGGCCAACGCCCCCGAGAACAAGGTGAACTTGGTTGGAAGCTGGAGGACCGAAGTTGGCGATTGTGACACTTTCGGTATGTATTTGCTTCATTTAACCAAGCCTTTCGTCACTAACTCTGGCAATAGTCCACATCTGGGAATACCAAAAATACGAGGGTTACCACCAGTCTCGACACTCAATCACCCACCACCCCGAATTTGCCGACTTTGACAACAAGCTCAAGGGCTTGATCAACTCCAAGAAGATTTCGCTCATGCAAGAGTTCTCTTTCTGGCCGACAACTCCTCCACGATCGCTGGGCGGCATCTTCGAGCTGCGCTCCTACACGCTGCACCCAGGCAACCTGCTCGAGTGGGAGACACATTGGCGACGAGGTCTCAAGGCTCGCCGTGAGGTTATGGAGGGTGTTGGTGCTTGGTTCGTCCAGATTGGCGATCTTAACACGGTCTACCACTTATGGCAATTTGCCAACCTTGAGGAGCGTCGCGGCCGACGTGAACAGAGCTGGCAAGTTGAGGGCTGGAGCGATACCGTGCACAAGACAGTGCCTCTTATCCAGAGCATGAAGTCGAGGATTCTCGTCCCCATGCCCTGGTCTCCTGTTCGATAAATGCTGGATCAAGATTTTCTAGGCGCTACACGTGCTAATTATGTCTTTCCCTTGGGCTCGAGCACCTTGAACCTACCTCCTGTACGAGATTAGAGGGTTTTCATTGCGGTTTTACAGCATAATGCATTTTTGTTTTGTCAAGAGTTTTTACGGATTCAGCGGAGGAGCGATGGAACGTGGGTTATGGATTGCATGTGCAGATGTACTATCTACATATTTCTACGAATTCAGGAAAATGTGAAATAACATTCATTATGTGACAATGAACAGTGACATTGATTCAAACGCCAATGAAGCCAGAAAACAAACAGACTGACAATGAAAGCCCGTCCAATGATAGCCATTCTCCCACAACGCCGGGGTATCCAATCAATTTACATGCAAAGCTGCTCACATGGCCTTTCCCCTCACTGCTAAGAGTCCACGCTTAGGACCTCAGCAATGTTCCTCCGTGCTTGGCCAAGCATGTGACTGAGGTAGCTAAGCTTGGAGTGAATGGATATGAGACTCGGATCTGCGCTTTCGACGCGTACCTTTTCCCGGACAAACACTTCCTGAATATCATTACTATCCACATCGGCAGCCGACGATCCTGGCTCCGGGGTATGGCGGGCACTGCCCCGCTTCGAACCGATGTTGGACCCCTGTGTGTTATACCGGAAAACAGTGTCCATCTCGTCATGTTCCAAACGACGGACAGTTCCAAAGGCTAGACCAAGCTTGGTGCCGAAATGAACATGGGCATGAACAGGTTCGAGAGCTCGCAGCCACAGAATTATGCAGCTTTCCTGTAAGCCGAGATAAAAGCTGAGGTTGGACCCGATCGATGGAGCAAACTGATTTGGTGGACACGAACACATCTGCCAAGCAGGATCAGAATCTGTTAAAGGAGGTCCTTTAAGAAGGGCTGATGAATCGGAGAGAGAGTCGGCGAGGATGCTGAGAGTAGAGGCGAGAGACCGGGCGTCCTGCGGCTTGGATAGGGTAATAGCGAGGAGATCAATAGACTGATTTAGGTAGCCATGCAGAGCATCCAGGCCCTGGATATGAATAGCTTCGGATTGCGATAGGGATAAAGTCTGTGGGGGTATCGTTCGAAGCTGGAGATGTATTGTCTGGGGTCAAGATACGTCAGCTTGCAGATCGAGGCTGAAGCTACAAGTGGGGGAACATGAGCTTAACAGGCAGTCTTACGCCTTTAACAATACGAGTGCCGACGCGCGTGAGCGTGCCCTTCACTTTTTCGTTGCGCGGCGTGCTTATAAGGAGTGTACTACCCGGATCGATGGGCGCGAGGAGCGCATAGCAATCCTCAAGGCCATGTTTAAGATCGCGACAGATCTCGAGGGTTTCGTCGACGATCCAATCGAGTTCGCGCGCCTTGTCAAAGTAGATCAGCATGATGTTCGGGGTTGATTCTCTTCGATTTGCATCGTTGTACCTGGGTTTCGGAGGCTTTAAGTCTGAGCTCGTCGGGCGAGACGGGAGGCCAGATTGCAATGGACATGTTGGACAGGCGCCTATTTGAGGATTACTGCGCGGGAGGTTGTGTAGGCAGCCATGAGAAGAAATAATGGCGATGGGGAGATGTCGTTTGTGGGATGATCGTGGTTAGGAGCGAGTTGGAGATGGACGAATAGCCCAAAAGGGTCTGAGTCTCATGAGCTTAGACGAGAGCTTGGAGGTGACGTCTGTAGCGGGCCATTAGTGCGAGTTAGTGCAGGCAGCTGCGCCACACCTATGTGGCGCACCAGCATCACCTTAGAAAATGGCTTGACAACGATCTTATCATGATGGTGTGAATTTTGTTACTCTCTGTTGAATTTATGATTTCTCTCTGAATTCAAATTCTCTCACAAAATCAACAATTTTCACAAGTGCGTTTTGTTGCCGTTGTTGCTAACAAACTATCTTGGTAGTGGGGTGTATGTATCTTAAGAAACTTTCACTTTTATGAGACTTCATTCTTTCTCTCATTACCTCAACTCATACACACGACAACGGCCAAATTCAAGCGAAATCGAACACTTGTTCAAACAAGAAAACCAATAAGGGGGATTTGGGACTTTGGGAACCTAGGACTTATTCTCACCCCTGGCTTTGAAGTCTTTAGAAGGTCCCCTCAACACTCATTTGCGGATCAATATCAGGCAGCCAAATCTCATAAGACGACACGATGGCTTCAACTGAGGCCCCTAAGGGCCAAAATAAGGTATATGGCACTTTGAATAAGCTGCCTGCGATCACACAAGGTATGTTTGTCACAAAACTTCACAAGGCAGCGACTAATACTTCTCAGACGCCCGTGTCGAGAAGCGCCCCTTGACCAGGCGGCAGCCTCCAGCATCATCCAAGTCTCGCATTATCTACGTGTCTTCTAAGACGCCATTCATGACCGTCGTCAAGCGGGCCCGTAAACAGCTGGACGCCTCGCTCAAGACCACCAGCGCGGCACCAAAATACGCGTCGGTCCACTCGCGTATCGAGGCACTCAAGCAATCCGGCAGCGGAGACGTTGACAGCGCCGTTGTGACAGTCGCCGGCACGGGGAAAGCGATCGAGAAGACCCTCGCAGTCGCGGGCTGGTTCGAACAGGAGGGAGACTGTAATGTGGAGGTCACAACAGGCACCGTTGGTACCGTGGACGACGTAGTGGCCAACGGAGATGAGGAGGACGAGACCCGCCTGAGAAAGCTCAGCTGTCTGGAAGTTCGGATCAAGCTCAAGTGAGATACCTCCGCCGCAGGCACGGCGATAAGGATCTAGGGACACGGAAGCAAGACTGTGTCGCATCAGATCTACCAGGTAAGTTACCTTGCATATGCGGATCCTGGACTAGCATTGAGTTTTGTGTTTTGCTGACACTTTCCCATCTAGAACAAAGTCCACGGCGTCCGAGTCGGAATGCGCGGGTATGCAGCTTTGGCCACACAAAGCAGGTGAATCTGACATTATCGAGATCTGAGTTGACTCCGATGATTGAGGAGTCAAGGTCCTGGCCTTGGGGGCCGTCGATCCGGATGATCTGGATCAGCTCGAGACACAATGATTATGAATCAACAATTCACATCAAATCAGAGGCCGTCTGACATTTGGACAATGTTCTAATGGCCGGTAGAAGTTTGGTGTGAGTGATTTGTCCGGCATGGATGGAATTGTGCCAAAATAGCCGCCCAGAAGAAGAAGCCCTTTGCTTGATAATATCTCTCCGAGACGTGGTTCCCATGATGCTGTCGGTGTATCATGGTCCGAGCGAACTCCGGTTCAAGTCCAGGGCCGATAACTGTCATGGAATTACGGATACATACGGCAGGATTTTGAGATCGCGTGTCAACTTGGCGCTAAATTCAAGGTTATGTGGAAATGGCAGGGTATTCAGTTCATCGCTATACCCAGATAATTAAAAAGGAAGAGATGGGAAAGTCTCAACATGTCTACGCCGCTCAATGCACCATCCGATCCGTCCATTCCCTCCTATTTGCCAGCCGGTCAAAACTTGACTCGGTGATCAGAGCCCAACACCTGTGGTACGCCGAGGGATCCGCTATCCAGTTAGGATCCCTTATGCAAATGCTGAAATGCAGTTTCTGTCAAGTCATTCGGATCTTTCGCTTGCTTGTGATGGAGATTTTTATGTAACACGGTAGGCACTACGTCTCATGATTAGGCACGCCCTTGAAAGATGGAGACTATGAGTCAAACGACTTACTCGATAACCAAGTGCTCGCCACGCCAGGCACCACTGGCCACCCACAATCCACAGTTGACAATCTCGGCGTATCGCTTGTCGGAAGTCTTGAAAGTCGCGAACATGCGGAATCCGTAGCGGCGTGGGTCAATATCCTTGGGGGCCCGGGGGCTTAATAGAGTGTCGAGGACATCTGCAGGCCCAGAGAGAGAACCTCGCGTGCGCATTTCAAGCCTGGAGAATTAGTTAGTCTCACAAGTAGTTAGTTATGAGAATTGGAAAACTTACAGCGCAGGCTGTTCATCACTCGTTTGGACGACAAAAGCGCCTTCAACAAGCCTCATGGGCCTAAAACCGCGTGCCTGGCCAAGATCATATCCGCCTGCCTATACACCAGACATAAAATCCTCATCAGTCAGCCTCGAATTGGATAAAAGCGCAGAATCTATCAGGGATTGGGGGGTATCAAAAAGGGTAACGCACAATTACGCGGCCGTGGCCAAAAGATCCGGACCATACGCCGGCTGCTACGGTAGTGATCTCCTTGGTGTTGCCGGAATCAACGTGGACAGCCTCTTGGTTTAAACGGACGGCAATTCGAAAGTCAAAATCGAGAGCCGGCATCGGAAAGGCGAGTCCTGGGCAGGGAAAGTGATTGAGGGAGCGTTGACAAGCCTCTTCGACGGTTCTAAGAGGAACCAAAGTATAGTCAGCAACTCGACGTCTAACACCAAATTGTACAACTCCTTGTATTTTCTTAATACTTACTTGCCAGGTCCCTCTCGGCATTCGCGCTCAGCTTGAACCCTGTATAAAAGACCTCCGTCATTGAAACAGCCACTGCTTGACCCAGATTGCTGCGATTGTGTGTCGGGGTGGTGTAGAGGTGGTATTCTAGTATCCCACTCGGCCGGTTTGTTCTGCGGCGGACATGCCGAGGGTTGGTAAAAAGGAGTTGAGTGAGGCATGCATGTCGACTCAGAGACGTCGGTGGGCGCGGTGCTCGTAGGTAATGAGAAGGATAGAGTATCGGTTTCGGTCGCCATGATGTATTTTTACTGGTGTAAGTGATGTAGGTGATGCGAGTACTGTATCCGACGCTCTGTGACTGTCTATTGTCGCTATTTGATTTGAATGGTTGGATATTTTTGGTGGCTTATGATATCATCTGAGTACTCGTCGATTAATTGAGACGTTTGCAGTTCTATAGTTGATAGAGTGATTGAGTTGGTTTATATAACGTTATTGCTCGCGGATGTCGATCGAGTTGATGGCGGGAGGCGGCGACTAATATATGGTTCCTCGGCTTGGCTTGGCTTGTGTAAGCGGTTTGTGGATGCGATGCAGGAAGTGTCGCAATCCCCGAACCCCGAAGGCGAAGTTTAATAATAATGGTCGAGTTTAGACTCGCGTTTAATTGTCGAATATCGATGAGTGGTTATTGTTAGTGAGATGATAAAAGAAGTAGACAGAAACTAGAAGAGACTATAGAGTAAATACACAAGAGGGCCGTGGCAGGATAATCAAGGCATTTAATAAACATGGAGGTCAACCTAACGGATAACGAGATCCATCATCCCATCAAAGCCGTCCATTTAAGCCGGGGGGTGTGTAGGGCGACTGTGCTGTGCTGTGCTGTACTGTACCGTAACTTCACTACAAAGGGCGTGCCTCTCACCTGTTTTGTCATGCTTGCAAATCTCCGATTCCAATGGACGGGTTTAAGCCCTGTCGTGTGTTGTACGGTACGGAGGGGCCTGTAGGAGAAGCCAAAGTCCCAAAGTCACTACTAAGCAGAACTTCCAAGTGTGGCTGTTGGAGATTGTACTGGTGCAGTCGACTATATCCGCGGCTTTAGAGGGCGCGCCCCGGACGAAAGACATGAAAAGGTGGGTTAATCGCCGATCCGGGTGGAGATCATGTTAATAAACAGACCCGACGACACGGAAAGGTTTCGGTTTGCAGTTAGTTCACTAACTATTCCTCAAGGAACAGTACATACATCAAGAACCCCAGATCTTCACATCTTGAGTTAATCTTGGGTTGGAAACATTTCCTATTCCATACTATGCTACGTAACCTCTCTACACAAGCTGTATTCTTTCCAAATAGTGCCTATGTCTCTTGATTATGCAGACACTGGGACTTAAGTCCTGTAAAGTCCGCCCAAGAGCGGGGCTTTTCCCAGTCGGCATCCTCGGACAATCCTAAGCAGCCGAGAGACCGGGGTGTGGCAAGCGAACCGAAGATAATTATTAAACTCTGAAGTCCGAGAGTCAGCCAAGATTGGTGTGGTGTTTCTTGGAAGCTGTTGGTGATAGATGTTGTTTATCAATTCCTTCATGTTGTGGCGTTTTGCGGAGAACGAGGAATGCCCGTTGTACATATCAGATAGCATCGGAGCTTACTCTGTAGAGAAGGGGAAGGGCTGACAAATTAAAGCCAACGTTAAGTCCATGCCATGGATATAATATCATATTGCCCAAATTGGAATTAAGTTATGATGACAGACGCAGCTGCTAGGGCTTAGGATCCGTCATCATGAGGAGTGGGCGTGTTCTTGCAGCCCAATTCCGATAGTGCCATGATTTGTTTTGTTTTGTTCCTATGAATATCTTGCTTTTGTACAACACAGCATCCATCCACCAGTAGCTCATGGTAACAGTTGATAACGCATCTCTGCACGTTGTCACTTGTCAACATACATAATATGCAGATCAGAGCTCCTCAAGCTCTACCGTCTACGTAGCACAACATACTCCTCCAAAGATGGGGGCGGGGAAGCTAGCTTTTGACCTCTCATAGCTGGAGTCATCTTAATTCCTCTGTGCCAAGAAAGAGCTCTCCCCTCCATCAAGACAAGATGGAGGGTCTAGAGGGTCAGCTAGCCACATGAGCTACGTCGAGTTGCAGATGGAGATGGAAACGGAATGCAATATGATAGGCTATTATTAATGATCATGTTTATATATTGTTATTACTGAACTGCTCAAACCCAAAAGTTCAAACAACAATTCAATCAGATATCTTGAATAATACAGATTTAACAGGCATGGGCATATGGGCCGCTCACACTAACATGACTAGAGCACCAAGGCAGATAGGGCGTTAACTACCGCGCGCGCCCTATGTCATGGCTTCGGTTGTCACGACATGGTTTTGATTCCGAATCTACCCCTAGGCAAGCTTTTTACCCGAGTTTTCGAATTCGTTGAGCTGTTAGCCGGGGATAATGGCTTTACTCTGATGCTTAGAAGCGGCTGTGATCTGAAGCTGGCCGAGAACAGTTGTTGAGGTCCGGAAATGCTTCTGCGTGTGTCGACTATCCACGGAGTTGAGAATGCACCAGCGGCTTTAATGTTTCGTCATTCGTCAGCAATCATCGGTGTTTAAATTTGGCATGGATCTGGGTTGACGCTCCTCCATAGATCTTGCGAGTGCGAGCATTGATTATGACTTGCAGTAAGTCCGAATTGACCAGGCACATGGGCCACCAAAGACAATTTCTCAAGGTCATAAGATGACCTGCTTAGCAATAGAACAGACATATTTACGAAAAAGAATGGTATTGTAATCATTCGCCCCAGTAATGTAATGAGTCTTGACAACTTTATTCAATTTAACAAAGCATCCAACAACGGCTGCTCGGCATTGAGAAATGGAGTCGAGCTTGGCCTTTTCATGTCTCATTCCAGTCTATCCCTCAACTTTTCCTACCTATGGACAATGATAATCATGTCTCTCAACTCTATTACAACCTTTGCTGCCAAGTCTCAGAAGTGCCGAGTCTCCGGCGAGGAATGAAACCTAGGAGCTCGGCACTTGAGACCTAGAGGAGAACTCATCAGATGTTTGCTTCCCTGCCAAGTCACGTTGTATGCCCATGCCGGAAGCCAAATATTTCCTGGTTCGTTCATGACGAAAAGTCCCTTCTCTCAGGGGTTTTCTGGACCAGCCTCCGCTCTTTTTCATGATGATTGTGGTCCTTGAATTGTCGACACGCAAGCCGGCTCCATTGTAACAGGTTTCGAAGCAACGATTGAGAAGCTGTAACAGAGATGCTCCGCCAATGCCTCTTGAGTACACCCCTGCCCTCGCCTGTTTCGAAATCTCCAACGCAACGCTAGAAAATGCTTGTTCTGCAACCTTATTCGAAAGTGGTACTGTACTGTATGTAAGAGATTCGAGATCAACAACATGCGTCAGTTGGTGAGACGAATTGCGATCCAGGACAGGTGCACGTATTGCATAGCTCGGAAAACGGCAGGCCATACTCCTGATGGGTTTGATCTTCTGTCTGGACGGTCTAACTTGGTCTGGCAAGTGAGGTTATTGCACCATTGTTGCACTCTGTGCCATCAGTGATCCGACAAGGTACCATGCCGTTGATCGAGATTACGGTAGATCTCAACTGGAATCAAACGAGTTGGTGGGCGCATTACCGTGTCAAGTCATGTTCAGGAAGGAATTGTTTGGTTCCAAAAACAAGGATATAAACTGTTCTTTTGTCTCCCTTTTCTCTTGGCGATAGCCTCGTTGCTATATCATCCATATATTACATCCGTATTAGTCCAGAGGCGTTGAGCTTCTTACTCGCTACTGGACGTAAGCCCCTGTGGCTGCGTTTGCTACGGCGCTTTCCTGCCGTTTTCCCACGCTGACTCCTTACAGATTCATCCACCATGGCAACTTACTGATCACGTATCATCAAGTTTCAGGGGTAACTTGTGTTCAAGGATACTTGTCAACCAAGCGTACGAGAGCGGGCCGTCCGTGTCACTTCCATTAATTGTAACCTGTGTGTTTGGCTTGCTTGCTGATATCCAAGCCGCCTTCCTCATCCCATCCTAGCTGCTAGCTCCTAGCTCCTGGCTCCTGGCTTCCATGTGGAGGAAAACGTGAGAAAAGATAGCCGCGTACTCCGTGCCTTCTCTCTCCACGTTCCACGTAATTGAATTGACGAGTGGAGGCTTGGACTCTCATTCTTGTCCTTTCCCTTCTCTCAAATATCTTCTCATACCTTACTCGTACTCTCTTCAAACAAGATCATCATCCTACCACCTTATTCCCGTTCTCCTTAATACCTACTGAGCCTAAACTTCCTGACCAGATAAGGGCCAGTGCCTCTTTCGCATTTTCATTCATCTTCACCTCACTGTTCATTGGCCGAATCGAATACCAGCATATCGGCTGCTCCGCTTTGCGACGGCGCCGTTGGTGAGCTTACTGCAGGAGCATACAGAATTAATTGGATTGCGTCGCGACCTCAATTTGTCCAGGGTCCAGTGTCAGCTCCACCGTCTCCAACTGCGGGCCCTTGGCTTTGGAGATTCATCCCTCGCTCGCCTCAATCCGACTATTGTCCGCTGCGATCGAATTCTCTGACCGACGCATTTCTTACTTCTTCTTCTGTCACATTGTTAGCTGCTGCCATTTGTTCTGTTCTCGATACCAGCTTTTGCCTGGCCACGCTCGCTTTCTCTATGCTATTATAGCACAGTCCTTTCGTTTCTCGAACTTCGCTTCCTACCCCTGCCCCTTATCCTGGGCCTTCGCTCCTTATCAACGAATTTCCAAAAAAGACTACGACTTCGAACATACCTGGCATTTCGAGACCACAGTCACCACGTAGCCATCGTCGCCATGCTCAACTCTCGCCGCGCCATCGTGGCAGCGGTTTTTATCCTCACTGTCTTTTTCCTCCTCACACGGTCTCACACATCGACATCTGTGGCTCCAGCTACCAAAAATGCTGCTGCCACCGCCGATACAAGCAAGAACGATGCCCCTGCCTCGAACCAAGCCGTGTCACCACCACCCGAAGAACAAAAGGAGATGGAGGTAAAGGAGCGTCGTACGCGGCCTCGCATTGACATGTCGGGCATGTCGACCTACGAGAAGCTTGAATATGCCTACCCCTATGACGTTGCGACCAAGTTCCCGGCCTACATCTGGCAGACGTGGAAGCAGAGTCCTGATCAGGGTGATTTCCAGTTCAAGGACCATCATGCTTCATGGAGAGAAGAGCACCCTGGCTTTGTTCATGAAGTCATCACCGACGACGTTGCTATCAACCTGATTCGCTTACTCTACGCCACCGTCCCCGAGGTCGTTGATGCCTACCGAAGCCTCCCTATGCCCGTTTTGAAGGCCGACTTCTTCCGTTACCTCATTCTGTTCGCTCGAGGCGGCATTTACTCTGATATCGATACTTACGCCATTCAAAGCTCCGTCAAATGGTTACCTGAGCAGATCCCTCGCGATACCATCGGCCTGGTTATTGGCATTGAGGCGGACCCTGATCGTCCTGATTGGGCCAAGTGGTATAGTCGCCGTATCCAGTTTTGCCAATGGACGATACAAGCCAAGTCCGGTCACCCTGTGCTCCGCGAAATCATCACGCGCATTACCAAGAAGACACTGCAGTTGAAGAGTGAAGGCAAGATGGAAAAGTTCATCGACCGCAACGTGGTTGAGTTCACCGGCCCTGCTATATGGACAGATGTTATTATCGAGTATTTCAATGATGCTCGATTCTTCGACATGTCAAAGAGCAAAGGCGCAATTGATTACAAGAACTTTACTGGCATGGAGACGAGCAAGCGAGTGGGCGATGTGGTTGTGCTGCCCATCACGAGCTTCTCACCTGGTGTGGGACAGATGGGGGCCAAGGAGCCTGACGACCCCATGGCGTTTGTCAAACACGACTTTGAAGGTAAGGGATTTTCATGACTGCTCAGAGGTCAATGGTAACTGACAAAAAATAGGAACGTGGAAACCCGAGAGCGAGCGTCACATGGGCGAGCAGCAACAACAAGAGGGACAGCCGCAGGGACAACAGGCCCCATTGCAGCAATAACATTATAATCCGAAGCACCACCACAACCACGATACCTAATGTTTGGCAACGACTATGAAGATTTACTTCTCGACCCTGTATATTTCAGCTGCTACTCTTTTCTAATGACACATTTTGTGTCCGTTTTTTTGGGGCTGGTTTCCGCATAGCTGTTAAAGCCGGGTCCCTGTTAAACTCTGGCAGTTGCATTGCGACGGAAAAAGAAAGTAAAAAAGTTGAGGGGAACGGTACTAGACTCTTTTTTTTGTTTTTTTTTGTGTGAAAGGCATCGCAAGGAAGTCATTTGTTTGCGCGTTGGGATAGATTTGATTTGACCTGATCTTGTTTTACTGTACAGTTGTCCACTTGTAGGCAGCCATATGCCTCGTGGAGTCGAGGGAGAAAGGAGTTTCTCAGGATTGACAATGGATGAAGCGAACAAGCATATATACCATGAACCTTGATCGAACGTTGAAAAGGCCGGATTCATTGAGATAACTCAGTCAAGGGCTTTGCTGACTGGGAAGCAGTGAAGGTTAAAAAGTGTGAGGTCTTGTTCTGAGCATAGCCAAAACGAGCAAGCTGTGACATATGCAATTGCAAATACATGCTTCTTTTCAGAGATTCAAATAATTTGGTTCTGTTACTCTAACATGTGATATTGGAGGTGGATAAGTATATAGATATATTGTTAATAGCTCCTAGGGCCTGGACGGATATCTAAGCTAATATGTACCGTAGCCCAGTCAAAGCACACCTAATTGACTTCTCGGCTCATATACAGCCTATAGCCGTTCCTCCCGCGGATTTGAAGCACTGAACTGGTGAGCTGATGGTGCAAAAGGCACAAAAAGACGGCATTCGAGCCGCCCCCGCATTTCCCCAGGTTTCGGTGCACTAGACGGAATATGATTGGTCACTTGATGTTGAGCCGCTGAGGGGTTCGGACTCTCACTCCCGCTGCCGCTGTGGAGAGGACATGACGGAACTGGAAGGAGCAAAAACAGGAGAGTCGAAGGCTGTGAAGGGAGTGATGTTCCAGCGATGATAACCGAGGATCTGCAGTGCAGTTCATTGCTATGTTTGAGGTTGAAGCTCTCACAAAAAGTCAGATTTGCAACCGGTTCATTTCAGGTTCACTCTGGACTTATACATCTGGACACTAGACAACAACATTCATTCATTGATAAGGCTCAACGTTTCTCTATTTAACATAAGAGCTCACAACTCCACTTCCACCTCAAACGAGTTATCATAGCCTTCACAATGCAGACCGTGATACGTCAGAGCTTGAGAAGAACACATCTTTCCACGAAAACAATCAGAACATGTCAAGTGAGACGACTCGCTACATCTAACTTGAGTATTCGATGGGGTCCTAAAGACGTACGTGCTCACTTACAACTCATGAGATTGAGGACTATTCACTGACATATCGCAGCCTCCTCTCTACAATGGCACAATCCCAGAACACTTCGCCTCTGTTGTTTCAGCCCACGGCGATCGCGAAGCTGTCATCGCTCGCTCTCCGTCTCCTCATTCTCACGAGTCTACACTAACATACTACGCCCTTGACTCACTATCCAACAGCCTCGCCCACTCACTCTCCTCACTTGGTGTCCGAAAGGGAGATTGTGTAGCCATCTCTCTCGGCAATGGACCTGAATTTGCAGCTTTAACATACGCCTGTTTCAAACTCGGTGCTGTCCTAGTGCCATTGAATCCAGGCTTCAATGAGCAGCAAGTAGCTGCGGCGCTGAAGCATCTGTCCGTTGAGACGCTCATTATCGGCGCTGTGACGGATTTGGCTTATAAGCCTGGAAGAGGGCGGAGTAACGAGAATCTGCTGCAGAGTATTGTGGGAGATGTCTCGTCGTCCAAGATTC
The DNA here is from genome assembly GCA_013184445.1 of Fusarium sp. NRRL 53497. Classification (NCBI taxonomy): domain Eukaryota; kingdom Fungi; phylum Ascomycota; class Sordariomycetes; order Hypocreales; family Nectriaceae; genus Fusarium; species Fusarium sp. NRRL 53497. Next base: position 236,139 of record JABCJZ010000179.1, read on the forward strand.
AGAGCGAGACCGTCCCCTCTTTGCGTAACGTTGTGGTTCTAGACAACCTAGCAAGCCACCCAGATATCAAGTTCGACCTCAAAGCATGCCGGGCCTATGTTCCTTATCAATCTCTAGTCGACGGCTCAATTAAGACGGTTCAACCTGATTCTCCACTGAAACCAAGCGATGTCATCAACATCCAGTTCACATCAGGCACTACCTCGCTCCCCAAGGCGGCCATGCTCTCACACCGCGCGATTCTCAACAACGGTGCTTTGATAGCGCATCGAATGGGTCTTCACGCTGATGATCGCATCGTTGTGCCTCCTCCACTGTTCCATTGCTTTGGCTGCGTTTTGGGATATATGGCTACAGCTACTACAGGCGCTGGAATCCTCTTCCCCAGTCCGGCCTTTGATCCTGAGGCTACTCTTCGCATGGTTGTTGATCACGAAGCTACGGGTCTCTATGGTGTGAACACCATGTTTGTTGCTGTTCTTGAAGCCCTTGATAGAGGCGACGTTGTCTCTCAACCGCCCCGTCATCTACGCAAGGGCATTGCTGCTGGCAGTAGCGTACCCCCTTCTCTCATGAACACCTTGTACGAACGCCTCGGACTTGAGGACCTTGTTATCTGCTACGGCCAGACTGAGACAGCACCCGTGAGCTGCATGACCAGCCCCTCAGACCCCTTCGATAAACGCACTTCATCTATTGGACGGGTCATGCCTCACACAGGCGTCAAGATTGTCGATCCCCTCGACCACAGCAAGATTCTTCCCATCGGAGAACGAGGCGAGCTTGCAGCAGCCGGATATCTGGTAATGGAGGGCTACCACGGAGACAAGGCTCGTACATCTGAAGTCCGTAAACCGGATCCAGAGGACGGAACGATATGGATGTACTCTGGTGACGAGGCCGAGATGGATGAGCAGGGCTATGTGCAGATCACAGGCCGTATCAAGGACCTCATCATCCGTGGCGGAGAGAACATTCATCCGCTAGAAGTGGAGGACTGTCTTCTTACTCACGAAGGCGTACGAGAAGCTAGCGTTGTGGGTGTACCTGATGAGCGATATGGTGAAGCAGTTGCCGCTTTCATCATCCCCGCGCGCGGTTGGACACCCTTGGATCACATGAAAGACGAGGAAGTGCTTACAGATAAAGTAAACGCTGAAGAGCACGGGATTTTGAAAAGAGATGGGCTAAGGCAATGGGTTGCCTCGAAACTATCCAAACATCTTGTGCCCAAGTATGTTTTCTGGATCGACGAATATCCCAAGACGCCGAGTGGAAAGGTGCAAAAGTACAAGCTGAAGGACTATGCGAGGGAGATACTAGGTGATGAGGGGAACAAGTCACAGTGATAGGGGAAGTTCATTCAAAGTAATTCATTGCATTGACAGCGTTAATCGAGGTATCATTCGCACATATGCTATCTTTCTTCTCTTGAAAGCCAAGCAGACAAGACAGATGATCAAGTGTTCCCATCCAAAGCCCTTAAAAATCGTCAAAAAAGCACTTTTTTCTGTCTTCGTTGCGAAGAAGCAATCGTCGTCTCTAGTAGCGGCCGTCTATTCTTTAGCGGAGCACTCCAATGTAGACCCTACGAGGTTCCCGGCCTCGATTGTTTTTCGTTCGCTCCTTTCTACCAACTAAGTGGCTATGTGTGATAAAAGACAGGGAGCAAGATATCCCCTCCAGAAAAAAATAAAAAAGCAAGCCCAAAACATAAAGTGGCAAAAAAGGTTCAAAAAATGCGAGCATCACTCGGATGTGGAACGAGGAAAATGCGGTTAAAACTCCCAACTCATTGCTTCGTCTAGTCGACCTGCTTCTCGCAGCCAATACGGCCCAGCAACTCCTTTCGATCGCTGTGGCCGGGAAGGCTGACTCCTGAACTGCTGGCCTGCTTCTTGACGCCTGATCGGCGCTCCCAGTTGCGGAGGTCGAGCTCCTCGACACCGACTTCCTCCTCGAGAGGCTGGGCCTCTTCATAGACAAACTCCTCTTCCTCCTCCTCCTCGCCGCCCTCATCGTCACTTCGGACATCCTCGGCGTCACCTCCCTTGAGGACCTTGATAATGACACGGACAATCATGGTAAACCAGCCGATGGTGATAGCCTGAAGGAAAAGGAGGGGAGCAAGGAAGCTCCACTTAATGGTCTCGTTGTAGCAGACGAGACCTTCGGGGTTGATGAAAGGCTCGGCTAAGTATCCCCAGCCAGCTGGAGGGTCGATGGGACCAACCATGTTCTCGTTGGTTCCTTTGAAGCAACCATTGGGCATGATCCTGGGAGTGTCGGAGTAGATGGACCAGCAGACCGCAATGTACAAGACGTGGCGGGCAAAGAACCATGAAACGACAAATAGGCCAAACATGACGTCGCAGACCTTGTTGAAGCCGCAGTACTTGAGGCACTTGGCAAGCTGGGGCGTATTAGTAAGGCAGCTGATAGAGCGAGCCAGGGTAACAAGACTTACAGGGAGGAACAGATCAACAACATCCATGATGACAAGAATGAAGTTGCCGACGCGGGTATGGTGGTAGGCGTAGCAGGCGAAGATAAGAGCGGTGGTGACAATGTGATGGGTAAACATCTGCCAGTGGTCCTTACGACGCTCCTCAATGTTAATGACAATCATCTGCTGCAGCCAGAAAGCCCACTGGCAAAGAAGATAGGCCTTCATGAGTCCATCGAGCTCGCGGTTGGGCCAGTCAGTCCAGAGATTCTCCATGCTCATGTAGTGAGGAGAAGTGCAGTAAATGTACTATGTGAATGTCAGCGCACGTCTCTCCCATGCTCCCTTAGTTCAGACTCACCACTCCCCAGGGCCAAAAGATGGTATAGTACACCATGAGCCAAGCCTGTTCGCTGAAGCGGGTCAAGTTCTTGCGGTTGCTGATGCCCTGAAGTCGGCCAATAGGCGCAAGAACGTATTCCATGGTAGCGGCGCGAAGGCCGGTGAAGAGAATGATGCAGAAGGTGATGAAGTAGGCATCATCGTAGCCGATGCGATACTGGCCGGATTGAGAGTTGCGGTAGCTAAGGTGGAAGAACTTCTGAGTGTGCTCTCGGGCTTTGGGGATGAAAGTCTGGGCGAGGAAGATTAGGGCGAGGAGGTTGAAAGAAAGGCCTAAAATGGAAATGCAATGTCAGCTTGAGTTCGGCAATACACAACAAGATGTCCAAATCAGTGCACACACGGATGCACATCCGCGAGCGATCAACCTGTCATGTCATAGAGCGAGGCGTTTAGGTAGCGTAGCGTAGCAGGACCGGACCCTTAAACCTGGGATGGCACTGTATGAATGCCGTGCCACGCGGGGTGCCGCCGAAGTGCGACACCCTCCCGTTCCCAAAATGACATTAACCAGGGACAGGTCCAGATTTGACCTTAGACCCTTGACAGTTGGCACCCCCACGACATCGCTCACAATCCATGATCGGCAAGAAAAGAGGAGGTTGGAGAGCAACGTACCAATTTGGTTCTCGACAAACCAGCGCTGGAGATGCTTCCAGGTGCTCTCCTCCTTACGCTTAAGTCGACGGACAAGCACCGTTTTGTTCCCGGCGGTCTGCATGTAGAGGGGCCCGTTCATGTTTGGCGTACTGTTATCTTTCTTGAGTCGTGGCCGCGGGGCAGCAGCGGTAGCTGTAGGTGAAGTGGCATTGGCGCTACCATTCGAGGCTGAATTAAGAGCCTCGTCTGTTGGTGTTGTAATGACAGAAATCTCTTGTTGAATCACTGTCTCTTCTACGACTGTGTTCTCGTCAACGGCAGAAGGTCCGGGGACAATCTTGTCCTCGACCTGCATAACTGGATCGTTGCTCATGATTGAGCGTTGGTTACAGAAATGATGTTATCTCGTGCGGTTTTCGCTGCGTCTCGTATAAGAGGATTTCGTGTCCTTTATCTTTGCCCAAGCCTGTAGCAGCGCGGCGTTGGACTGTGGCTGGCTGTTGGGTGGGCGGAAGGAGGGAGGGGTCCGCGAGTCGGAGTCGGAGGCCACAAAAGATGGAAATTTGGGGGAGAGCGAAAGATTCAGATCAGGGAGGTGAGTTGAGTTGAAAAGATCAGATCAAGCCGCCTGAACTCTTAATTATTGTCGTGGCGCGGGGAGGAAACAGTCGGCGAAATGATATAGCGATGCAAGGTTAAATCGAGATCCAAATCATAAAAACTCAAGCAAGATTCCCTGTCGCTTTTCGCTTTCGAGGTTGGGCGAACCTAAGGTATCGAGCAAAAGCCGTTGGAGTTTACCAAAAGCCTTGTTCCTCAACAAGCAAAAAATTAGACAAAGCAATGGACAAGGACGATGCTAGGAGCAATGAGTATGGAGGAGGAGGAGGAGGAGGAGAGGAAGAGAATGGGATCCCGATGAATTTTGAACCCCCGATAATTAACTTGAGAGCTGGCTCTAAGATACCTACTCGTAGGGGGTAGCGTCCGGGCTGGCAACTCCATGGTAGCGGGGGTCTCTGCTACGGGGAGTAGGCAAGCCAGTCCCAGTGCCAGGGTGTCCACTGTACGTACCTCTTTTCAGAGCTGCTGAGGGAGAAGTGCCCCACCTCACAGCGGGCATTTCCCAAGGCGGTGAGCAAAGAGGTGCAACTGGGCTGTAGTGATGTGCTGAAATATTGTTGCATCAAAAGGAGAGCCAAGGCGATTGATTCACGAGTGTCCTCTCTTTACTGCGAGGGGTTTAGATATGATATTTCTCATAGCTCCACTGGACATCAAATTATCCAATTGAGGTTAATTGGCCTACGATTTTACTATTCTCTCCTACAAACTGGTTGGGCAGTGATACCTCCTCCTCTCTATCAAACAATCTCAGATCAGATGTATGTATCCATCACAATGCCAATGCCAATGCCAATGCAATGGCAGTCTTCAGGTGGCGCTTGTCCTTCTCACATCCCTGTAACAAATAAGTTACCATACAATCCATTTCAGTCCGAAGAAGAATAAGGTGGTGGTGGATAGATGTCACCCTCCACCAGTAGAAACAAACAAAAGATTATCTCTTGTCCAGGCTCATTCCAAGGAAATTTCGAGATTCTAGATGGCCCTGGACTAATGGAATGGCCCTAGCTCCAGGGGGCGGAAGGGGTCCAGCCACCGTTGCTCAAAGCTTTCCATTTCGTTGAGGCAGAGAGTGATCCAATAGGAAGAATCTATTCTCGGGTCACATTCGAATTGCCCCTCTCTATCTTGTTTTCTTATTGACAGCCCAGGCCTCTTAAGCTTTTAGCTTGGCTAGTACCCTACCTAATCTGAGGCGAGGACCGTCAGAACTGCACCGTAGATCTCTCTTGGACGGGAGTTACCCCTTTTCTTTCGCCAATGATATGCGGGTCAGTGGCAATTCGCTTCAGGGAACCCTTGATTTTCGCATTGGCCTGATAGGGAAGACAATGGAAGAGAAAACCAGAAACCTTTATATACCAAGTTTTAGGTGAGAGGGGGCTCAAGATGTCATGCTCGTGTGATGCATATACGTACATGCGCTTCTGCAAGCAAAGATGTACTCTGTACCTCGTAGCGAAATGCCGCCGCAAGGTCCAGGTTCAAGTCTTTCATTGATTGACTAAAACTTATCCCCCGCTATGGGGTCCGCGGGCTGCTTGCTTCAGAACAAGCATTCGCTGGGCTGATGATGATTTCCTCAGAGTCAATTGGCCAATTCATGTGGTGGATTCATGCAACCTCGGTACAGGAGCACGGGCAGGAATCGAGATGGATGATTTGACTCTTAGACTCTGCCCTTGTCACTTCTATTCAAAGATATCCGAGCCAAATTGTGTTTAGTAGGTATGCCGACAGTAAGATATACGATAATCTTATAAGAGAATTACTACTATAGAAACCCCAGGAGTTGTTATGCGCTTGCAGTGTTAGCTTGAACCTCTGAATATCTACAGATCCACCCTCGAAACAATCTCCTCCACCGTCTTTTCAACACGAGACGGTTTGATCCGTTGGTATTGTTTCAAACTAACTTGCAGCCCCTCTCAAGACCAGCGAGCAAAGTTCCCTTCAACTTTGTTTTACCCGTTGGTGAGGTATAGCCTAGTTACAAAGAATCTGGAATCTGGAATCTGCCTTACTCAAACCCCGATGGTTATGTGCGTTAACCGCGCTGCATGAAGACAGAACCGCGTGATCTGATCTATGCTTCATTTGCCGACTACAACTCGAACGACCTTCACATATAGAACTGCACTCTTGCGGAGACAGACTCCACAAACAAGTCGCTTTACTGCGAGTGAATAACACACACGCTCGTCACCCCGCAGTCAAAGTTCCGCTGACTTGTTAATTTATATCGATTGGGCAAGCTTTTGGCTTTTCTATTTTCTGATACTCTTATTATTCTTATACCAGTACCATATTCCGGTTCTTAACAATAGGACAATGCCACTCAGGCATGGTTAGACTCTATATGCAGGCGGTAAAAGTTCTC